>BNCR01000008.1:21973413-22213207 GCA_014656515.1 Oryzias celebensis
GCTACCAGGAGAGGAGCTTCCAGCCAGACAGGGGCCACACTTGGGTTCAGGCCTCCTGAACCCTCCTGAGTTTTTCGAAATAAATAAACCTGATCTCTAAACATTATCTGTGTCCCCCATGCAATGTAAATGAGAGAAACAGATGCAATGTATGCAGCAATGTACGCAGATGTAGCAATAAGGCTAAAAGCATTAGCTGGTAGCTCTCTGTAATGGTCTGGAATCAATCATCAAGCCTCACCTCTGACCACCAGAGGGAGCCCTCTCCCAAGTATTCATTTCCGGTTCCGGTTCACGACTCGACACATGTAATCCTCGGCTCTCGATTCCTGACGTTTTTTGGAGCGTTTTTTTTAATATGTTCTTTGTATAAGACGGCAGATATTCTGCAACAGAGAGAGCTGAACATGGCACCTAAGGCTGAACTGGCAGAACTTAAAGTGGTATTGGCAGATATCCTAGCCAAACAAGCGCACATCCAAGCCAAGCTAACTCCATTGTTGGCTATGGAGGCTAAGCTAACTCCATTGCTGGCTATGGAGGCCAAGCTAACACCTCTGCTGGCACTCATGCAGGAATTCCGACAAGAAAAAGTACGAAATGAACAACAGGATAATCGGCTTGACCTCATGGATAGAAGACAGAACGACATGGATCAACAACTAAGAATGAATAATATCATTCTTACGGGATTTCAACTCAAACCAAGAGCTAAGTCTGGTGCAGCTAACGTTAGCACGAATACTAGCGGAGCCCCTATGGTAACAGCCGAAACCGTTGAAGCCCAAGTCGGATCATTCCTCACTTCCAAAGGGATTTCCTTGGATTTTAATGAAATCGAGATCTGCCACCCGCTTCCCAGGAGAAAGGAGTCAGATAAATTGCTCTTATGAAGCAAAGAAAACTGCTAAAAGGTTCGGAAATTTCATTAATGATCACTTATCGAAACATAACGCATTGTTGGCTAAGCATGCCCGACTCCTGAAGCGGAAAAAACAGATCCAGAGCACATGGGTGCTGAATTCCAGGATGTACGTAAAACCAATCGGTCCACCGGGCCTGGCCAAGGCTGTGGTCATCACCAACATGAGAGACTTTGAGAAGTATGTGGTCACGGACGTCTGAGCCTTTATTTGAAGCGAAAGAAGAATCAAATATGATTTCAAGAAAATATGGCGCCCGGGATTTACCACTGACTCTTAGATCAACTTTGACCTGATTTTCAGCAGTGATTTCTGCCCTGCAGACAACACAAAGTCTGTAGTCATAACAACAAGGAGAACTTTATAAACTCTGTTCTAACCTGAAGGACGGCTGTTAATCAGGCAGCTGAACACAGGAATACCATCTTGGCCAAAGTGCATGAATCATATCACTTGACATAGTTCCCTGAAATGTGATTAATGTCAAAGGATCTACTAATGAAACAACCTGCACTTATTGATTTTCTATATCTGATTAAAGTAAATGATCCTTCAGAACATATGATTTATTGTTGCCTCTTTCTATATTTGATCTGAAGAAATGACTTATCTGATGAAGATAGCCAGCATCTGCAGGACTTGATATTTACTGATTTTGATTTTTTTGTTTTGTCTTTGTTTATTCCTTACTTTTTTATTTAATTACTATTATTGTTTTTATTATCATTTTTGATTTATTCACATCACTGATTTTTTTATGATGACACTATTCTTAAAAAGAAAAAAAAATGTTATTTTTTTTATCATTATTATTATTATTTTTGCATATGCTCCAATCGAGTCTAACATAGTGTTCTACTTACATGCAAAGACGTATGACTTGTTGTTACTCAAGGATGTTTAATTACCTGTATAATGTCAGTACAGTATAAGTACCTCATTATTAGTTACGAACCGGTTGATATCTAATGTAAAGTAAATGCTATGGTCGAGTCGGGGTGGGATTATATAAATTCGCTTCCTCCCACTCCATTTCAAGCAGTCAATTTTCTGATGTCTAGTTATCCTTTGTTTGACATGACTACTGTTGCAAATCTTTGTGGGGGTTGATTGTGTTACACATGCCTTGTATATCTTGTCTGCTTGAAATAAACCATTTCAAATCAAATCAAGTATTGACTGCCTCTGCATTTTCCTTACTCGACTTCCCATCATGCTCCGCTCCATCACCTGACCTCACCAGTTGTTTCCTATTCCAGGTCATCAGTGTTTTGTTTATTGGCCTTCTCAACCCTGTTTAACCTGTTGAGCCATTGCCATCATGGAGTGACCGCTAGCTAATCTGGTAACACACTTAAAGCCTCCAGCGCCACCTCAACCTATGACACCAGTAAGATTAGGAGACTCTGTCACTTAATCAAGTTCTGGGTCCGGCCCACGTCTTTCGAAATCCATCATGCTAACCACGGAGGAGAGCAGTTTATGGACATCAAAGAGGGTAAAGAAACTGCTGCAGCCTATTCTTTGAGGTTTCGTACTGTGTCTGCTCAAACAGATGGTCTCCGATTCCTTTAAAAACGGTTTTCCGGTTGACCAACAAGAGATCCCCTGTTGTGACAAACATATGGATGTTGAACAATTAATCGCCATGACCGTTCACCTGGACAACCTCTTACGGACCCAGAAACCTAGAGACTTTAAATCAGAGCCATCTCCCATGTCATCCGAGCTTCTTTGTCATGAGCAAGCCGCTTTTGGTGTACCTCTGCAGACGGGTTCTACACGCATCATGCCAGAGGAGAGAGCAGATGCATGCGGGAAAACCTGTCTCTACTGTGGTTGACCTGGGCATCTGCAAGCATCCTGTTTCTACCGTCTGTCTAGACGGTTGGGCGAGCTGGTGAATGATTCTTTTCTTACTTTCCAAGTACACGTCACTCTCAGGTAGCAGATGGGTCTATAAACGGCACAGCCACGATAGATTCAGGAGCAGCAGGAAATTTCATTGATTTGGCATTTCCCCATGCTAATTTATTTTCTCAGCTTCCCTGTGGGTGGCGGTCTCTGCTCTAGATGGTTGTCCCCTGGGTCCAGGGCCGATCCAGTTCCTCACTTCAGCCCTCCAACTTAAAGTTCCACCACAACACCAGGTGGACATCCGTCTTTTCGGCTATAGACCCCTGTGCCATCATCTTGGGGCTGCCATTGCTCGAAACACATGATCCCACCATTGTTTGGTCATCCAGAAAGCTCAAGTTGGAGTCCACATCCTGCCTACAATGTCATCATGTCCAAAAGCGCCAGCAAGCTGCTACCTAGATCTCCTATCTCCATGAGACCACTGAGGAAGGACTGAGTGCTGCAAAGACCATGGTGCCTACCTCGCTAATCCTGGCTTCTGTACAGTGGGACGTTATGACAGAACTGGCCAAATCAAGTTTATGTTCCACCTCCTCATCGTCAGGGGCTCTTCATCTGGTGTGTGACACGCCGGCAGTGGAACATACAGGTATGGCGGGCACTCAAGCTCTTATGCAAAACTCTTTCTGGTGGCCCACTATGCACACTGATGTGGCTCAGTTTGTCAAAACTGCCAAAACTCCCCATTAGCTCCCAGCAATCATTACCTGTACCTCAATGTCCATGGTCCCACATAGTTGTGGACTTCATTTCAGACCTGCCCCGTTCCTGTGGTAGCACCACCATACTTTCCATTATAGATCGTTTCTCCAAGTCCTGTCATCTCATTCCTCTGCTCAAGTTGCCAACAGCCTGGGGGGGGGCGCTAGTGAGATGGTGAAGGAGTAGGACGTGTTTTTTTGAGCTCCTCGTGGCGCGCTTTTATGTTCACATTATTACCACCTATTTGAACTTCCAACTCCTTTATTAAGTTGTTAGACTCCTTTTCATACCATCTTATTTCCCTCTTCAACTGACAACTGGAGGAAATATGTCAAACAAGAACCCACGAAGCGTAAAGGGAGCAACAGCGGCTAATGCTAGCTGCTCAAAACCTAGCAAGATGAGTCCGGCTTCAGTGTCCGACAGGCAAGTCGAGGATGAAGACGAGCTGCCACTCTTCTGGCAAAAAATGTCGAACAAACTTTTACAGTCCATCAACGAGCGGTTCGACAAGTTTGAGAACTTCGAGAGCCCGCTGAACGCCCAACGGGTGCTAGATGAATGGCTGTCCACCCCCGAGAGCCAAGCTACCGATCACGAGGTTCGCATCACTGCTTTGGAAAGTTCGGTAGCCGGCCTCCAGTTTGAAAATGCAAAAATGCGTGCTAAGCTGTTGGATCTCGAGGAAAGATCCAGAAGAAACAATATAAAAATTGTTGGTGTTCCGGAAGGTGAGGAGAAAGGGAGACCCACCGAGTTTGTTACAAACCTCATCCCTAACGACAACTTTGAGAAGCCAGTTGTTATAGACAGAGCGCACCGCATCCCGCAGCCCAGACCCGCTGACGGCGCCAGACCTCGAACCTTAATCGCCCGAGTGCACTTCTACCAAGATAAGGAAAAGATCCTGCGACTGGGGAGACAGACAAAGATGGATCTCGAAGGCCACCGGATTTTAATTTTCCCCGATTACACTGCGGAGGTAATGGAACAACGGCGCGGCTTCCGTGAGGTGCTGCAGCAGCTGAGGGAAAAAGAAATTCGGCACACACTGCGGTTCCCGGCGAGACTCCAGGTTCACCACCAAGGGCAAGTCAAATCATTTACTGATCCAGCCGAGGCGGAATCCTTCCTCACCCAAAACTTTTAATGGTGAGAGTTTCCCAACGCCAAAAAAGAGAAGGAGTTTAAAAGAAGAAAAGAAAAATGGCGAGAGTGTAATGACATTAATTCCGATTGTTGTGAAGGTGGTTTATTTTTAAATGTTATTCATTTGTCTAACGAGGAGCTTGTTAGATAGCGGAGGGCGTTTACACTGTTCACACAGCAGCTCCACGTGCGGATGAGGGTAACCCGGCTTCGTTTGGGGAAGCAATGGGTGGGGTTTGTTTTGTGGAAGTGTTTTGTATGTGTGTTGTTGCATGTTTCTGTCAGATTACTTAGGTTTTTTTTTCTTGCTGCTTTTCACTCGTTTTTGTTCATTTTCTGGTTTTGTTATTAGCTGCCAGACAAAATGTTCTGTATTTGTGTTGCTGCCAAACAGAAGATGCCCCATGGAAATAGCACCATGGAGTCCCTATCCTTAGTCTCTTGGAATGTCCGGGGCTTAGGGCACCCAATTAAGCGTGGAAAAGTATTTTCTTACTTGAAGTCACTAAAGCCTGACATATATTTCTGCAAGAAACCCATGTCTCAGCCACCCAACAAAGAACTCTCAGGGTTAACTGGATTTCACAAGTCTATCAGTCACCTTTCACATCAAAAGCCAGAGGTGTCGCCATTCTCTTCCGTAAAACTGTACCTTTTGTTTTTCAGTCTTCCATAATTGATCCAAATGGCAGATTCATAATCCTATCCGGACATGTAAATTCGTTCCCCGTTACACTGGTTAATATTTATGGACCAAACGTTGATACAAGGTTTTTTCGCAAGGTATTTGACCTCATCCCAGATAATGACTCCAGCCACATCTTGATTGGGGGTGACTTCAACTGCTACCTGGATCCATATTTAGACAGGCAATCTTCAGCCCCCCCTCCAAGTATTTCTGCCGTGCAAACTGTTAACAGCTTGATGAAGTTTAAGAAAGTGGTGGATATTTGGAGACTGCAACATCCAAGTGATCGTGAGTATTCTTTCTACTCACATGTACACAACTCCTACACACGGATCGACTACTTCTCAGTTGACTCGGGACTAATCTCCGATATCAGCCACACTAAATACTATGGCATGATATTGTCTGACCATAGCCCTGTTAGTCTCAGTCTGAAGCTGCCCTTCATAAGAGAGCTTTCAGCTGGCGCTTTAATCCTCTTTTACTAGAAAACCAGACATTTAAACAACGCCTAAAAACTGATATCCTGCAGTTCCTTGAGATAAACGACAATGGAGAGGTTAATGACTCAACCATTTGGGAAACACTTAAAGCATATATACGAGGATTAGTTATTTCATACGAAGCAACACATAACAAAGCTAAACATGGGAGACTAGAAGAAATTGAGAGGGAATTATCAGCTACAGATCAGATTTATCGAAGTTCACTGCTGCAATCAGATAACAATAAAATGATAAAGCTAAAATATGAATATAACACAATACTGGAGGAACAAATCAGCAAAACACTTCTGAAAATCAAAGGGAAATATTTTGAACTAGGGGACAAGTCACAAAAACTGTTGGCAAGACAGCTAAAGGGAGAACAAGCAAAACGAACCATCCATAAAATAAAATCAAAATCGGGCCCACTGCTCACAAATTTGAAGGACATCAATGAGGAATTTAGACAATTTAATACAGATCTCTACACCTCTAAGTCAACTACAACACAAGATGATTATGAACTTTTTTTTGATAAACTCAATTTCCCAAAACTAGATGCAACCATAACAGAACATTTAGATTCTGACTTTACATTGTCTGAGTTGCGAGAAGCTATTAAATCCTTCCCTAATAGCAAGGCACCGGGTCCAGATGGATTTGGTCCAGAATTTTATAGGACTTTTCAAGATGTTTTGACCCCCTCTGCTTAAAATGATTCAAGATAGTTTTAAGAACAGAAGTCCTCCACCCTCTCTTAATGATGCCAGCCTTTGTATCCTATTAAAAAGAGACAAAGAAGAGACTGATCCGGGTAGCTATAGGCCCATTGCACTGTTAAACTGCTGAAAACCCAGAGATTTGAACTGCGAAGTGCCGGTAGACCTCTGGAATGAGGCACTGTCCAAAATCCACCACTGTTCCATTAATTCTCGACTTAGGTTGATTCAGTTTAAGGTTTTGCATAGACTACATTATTCCAAAACAAAGCTGAACAAAATATTTCCAGCTGTCTCAGTCAACTGTGATAGATGCAACACATCAGAAGGTACTCTGGGTCACTTATTCTGGTTCTGTCCATCGTTGCACAGTTTCTGGTGTAAAATCTTTAAATGCTTTTCAGAGGCGTACAATACAGATATTCAGCCGAATAGCCACCTGGCCATTTTCGGGTGTTCTTCACAAAGTTCCCAAACGCCATACCATATACAGACGGCGCTACGGTTGGGAATGGTGGTGGCTAAAAGCTTATTCGGTAAACTGGAAATCAAAAACTCCTCCCTCCTTTGAACATTGGCTGGCTGAGATCCTACTTGCCATCCAGCTGGACAAGATGCGGCTCTGCAGATCTGGCTCACAGAATAGATTTGACACTATTTGGAAACCTTTTCTGGCTCACCATACCATACCATAACACTGAATAACAGGACTCCAGGTGGGGAGGCGCTGGATCTGGGTCACTCACAAATGTAACTTTTACATTTCTTTCTATTTTTCAAGTTGTGTCTGGCTGCAACATTTATTTATGTATTCATTTTAAAATCAATATGGTAATCTGCCAATTTTTTTTTTTTGTTGTTGTTTGTTAGTTTTATTATCATTATTATTATTATTTATCTCTTACTATTAACAATTGTGTTTTTGTGGGTTGTCCCGCTGTTCTTTCCCCTTTGTGTCTCTGTCACTGTTTGACACTGTCTGTACGCTTAAACTTAAACTGAAAATAAAATATTAAAAAAAAAAAAAAAAAGTTGCCAACAGTCTGGATACAGCTTAACATCTCATCACTCATGTCTTCTGGCACTACGGTCTCCCAGGGGGAATTGTTTCTGATTGTGGTCCTCAGTTCATTTAAGGGTTTGGTTGGAGCTGTGCATTGGACTGGGCATAAATGTAAAGTAAACCTCACATCCGGCAACCACCCTCAGTCCAACAGCCAAATAGAGAGTCTGAACCAAGAGATCACACAGTCCTCAGGGACCTACTTTTTGTTCTCAAGATAAGGCCAATTGGCACCATCGTGTGGGTCCCACATTTCTACCTGGTCAGTAGGTTTGGCTGTCCACTCGATACATCCGCCGAAGACTGCCATACGGGACACTCAGCCCCGGTTTGTGGATTTCAAGATTATTAAACAAATCACACCTGTCTCGTTCCGTCTCGATTTGCCCTCAGAAAACTGGATCTTGCCCACATTCCATGCCTCTTTGTTGATGCCCCCCGATGGGTTGTCACAGCCAGAGTCCATCCACACCAATGTACCCCGCCAATGGCGTCTGGTAAGGAGGCCTATATCATTAATGAGATCCTGGATCAAAAGGGGTGCCGGGGTGGTCAGCTTCAATATCCACTTCAGTGGTGAACCAGAAGAGGTACTATCTGAAAGAATGTTCATGGGTCAACTCAGACGACATCCTCAACCCCTCCCTAATCTTGGACTTCTGGACAGACCGGCTCTCCCACCTCGCGGCCAGTGGCCTTCTCTCTTCTTGAGCCGCTCCCAGGTTAGGGGACTTTGTCAGGAATTAATTGTCGCTCCACCTTCGGCCACCACAAGGAGCCCGCTCCTGAGTATTGACTGCCTCTGTATCTTCCTTACTCCACTTTCCATCATGTTGCACCACCTTACCGGACCCCACCAGCTGTTTTCCATCCCAAAAATATTTAGGCTCATCAGTGTTTTTGTTTATTAGCCAGCTCAACCCCGTGCTCCTTGCAGAGTCTTGTATTGTTAGAAGACAAACTGAGCATTAACTCCTGGTTTAATTTCTCCGTGCCTCGACCTTTGCCTGTCTCTCATCATTCTGCCTTGTCCTTGTGTTTTTGTCTCTTGCCTGGACTCTGACCACATATATGTCTCGCCCCTGCGCTGTGTCATTAAAAACATTTGCACATGGATCCATACACCTCTGGTTCTTTGTTGCAGTAGCCATCAGACTAAAAACAATAGCCGGTAGCTCTTCCCACACGTGGCAGAGGCGGCGAGCTTAGGGAACAATGTTTTGGCAATGTGGCGAGCAGCAAATTCTCTGCACGATGAAGGAGTGGAGAGACACGTGAATTAGCCACACAAATCGCGTTTGGTGTAGTGCACCTGTACACCACACACTTGTAACGAGTAAACTGTAAGCACTGACTGTAGGATGGCCACACATTTCTTAATTTCCAACAGTTAGGCTCCAGGCAAGGAGCACCTTATCACTTTAATCGCTTCAACCAAATCTTTTCCAACTTTAGGTGGTGAATATGCACTTGTAAGCATTAGAAAAAGAAAAAGAAGATGTTTGCCCTTCAAGCTGCTCTCTTCTTGTCCGGTGTGATCTCCGCATACTAAATGCTTGTTCACAAAACTGCAACACATAATGCCCGGTGTGTACATAGCGTCAGCGCAACCATGTACTGGGAAGTTCTCTACATTTCCTTCTGCCGAACAGGTTCATGCACATGCAGAACATGATTTAAGCATTCCTTTCTCAACTGGACTTTGCAACCACCAACACTGCTTAAAGGACCAACTTGTAATAAGCAACCCAACCAACCTGAACACCACACAGAGTCTTAATGGTATTCTGAAGATTGAGGGAAGAGGAAAGCCACCTATGAAGTTAGATTTGTTGCAAAGGAATAGTCTGCCTGTAAAAAAGGTTTTTTACTTGTGATAGATTTGTGTGTCTGAATGTTTCATATCTGTTAAAAAGAAATGTTCCCTTTTGTAAAAATATTTTGTGACTGAAATAAGAAATCTGTCCATATGTAAAACTATTTGATAACTATCGAAAAAAACTGTCTTTCTGCAAAAATGCTTTGTCCGTGTATGAAATGTCAGGCGCACGTACGAACGTGTGCATTACAGTGACAAATATCAAGTTTCAACTACAGTTCTTTTGCTTCTCAATAAATAAATCAAATGACAGTCTTTTATTGTCACCAAATCAGTGCGCTGGTTGGACCAGCTGATAGCATGCATGATATCCGTGCCTGAAGAAAAAGTATTTCTTCATTTTCTACAAAAAAGGCAAGATGCAATGGAGGATGTTATCATCCGACTTTTCTGAAACTAATAATGATAACATATTTGTTTTTGTTGCAATATTGTTATGAAATACAGCATTTACCATATTACAAGTATCTTTCACCATTTCATCATGTCTCTCTCATGTCTCTGCTTTTCTGGCCTGGATTTCATGCATCTGAAATCAAGCAGGGATCCAAGCAGCACACTGATTGGGTGACTGCAGTGGAAAATTCTGAGATCTGGATAAGAGGAAACAAAACTCGAACAGCGTTCAAAAGATTTATTAAACAAAAGACAAAAAAATCCATGTAACAAAGCAACAAGTCGAAGGAACCCGGGAAGCTTTGCTGTTTGTATGCTTGTACAAAAGTTTGTATGATGTTCCACACAAAAAAATGCGTAGTCATTTGAAAGTTAAACCAGGTTGAACATTGACCAGTCAGCAACTCAGATTTAGTGACGGATGGATGGTCTCCCTTTTTAGCCAACAGAAATGCCAACTGTTTTAAAATTGATCATGGAGGATAAATTAATAATTGTAGTTTGGCTTGGCTGGAATTGCATGACACAAAGTCTTTCATATACTGAAACAGAGCTGTGAATGAAAAAACCTGGAACAAGATTCACCAGATTTGCACCGCTTTGACATTTCACACCAAAACTCTTCCAGCTGTAGGTCGCAGACGTGCTAGTAAACAATAAAAAATATGAAATAAGAATTCCCTCCTGCTTGTTCAGTGTGAGCACAATGGACTAAAAGCACATCACATGCCCAGTGTGTCACAGCTTTAAAAAGGGTAGAGGAGATAAACGTTTTGATGTTTAAAAAAAAGAAAAAAAAGAAACAAACAATATGTTGTTGTTCACCTTTCAGCCTTTTCCACTAGGGGTTGCCACAGTGAATCGGTCTCACTGACTTGCATGTTTGGTTTGCCAGAGATTTTTACACCGGATGCCCCTGCTGACACAACCCTTCATTTTTTTTTTTTTTATCTTGGTGGGGGGCCATCACAGGGAGAATCAGAAGTAGGCTCCATTGTGACTGCACAGTAAGGCAGTTAGGTCATGCCTACACCGGAATCACTCCCCCTGGGAAACAAACACTGGTTTCCCATGTGCCAGCTCTGATCTACTTGTCCAAACATATTTTGGATCATTCTTCTGTCAGCTTCTCTCACAGCTGCGCTGCTTTCAGAGATTTTTTTCACATGAACATTTCTAACTAGCCAGACTTTAGTCCTCAGTTTTTGCTATTGAAACAAATGATTTGGTTCAGATAGTTTATTTCTTCCAAATTGTTTTTGTGAAATTCCTACCTGGGCGTTTATCTCTCTGAGGGTACTTGAACTCACCACAGTGACACAGCAGGTGCCAATTGCGCACTCAGACTGCGGTGGGCCGTGGAAGAGGTCAAATGTGCTTCTCTTTGTGTTCAAAAATGTAATTGTGCAACGGCATTTTCCATTGTTTGTGTTTTTTCTTTTTTTATTAGCTGCTCTAAAAAGACATCAGTGCGCTCTTTCTTTGGAATGCACTATTTTTAAGCACGTTTTAATAGAGGCTTGTTAATTTTTCTTTCTTTCTGTGCATTTTTCAGTTGCTGAGGGGAAACACAGAGGGACATTAAGGACAGGAGTGTAATTTTTCCTTTTCTGTTAAGATTAATGTTCAGATTAAAGTATCGATTGATTCATCATCCAAGCGTGATCTTTATTAACCGGAGCACACAACACAGATCAACAAGTTGAACTAGTCACGCTAGATTAACACAGTAAGTGCTTCCATCTTCACTACCGGATTTGAGGGGGCCTTTCCATAGAAAAACACTGCTGACTAAAATTATTGATGTAGATTCAACCAATCAGATTTGAGATAGAGACTCTGAGACTTCAAGAAGGCTTATGACTGCATAATCGCCTGTGATTGGAAGGTCAAAGCTTGCGCTACTAAAAGTGGGCTAATTTCTTCTGTGCTTTGATACAGGCTGTAGGCAGTAGCTACTCTTGTTTTTTGTTTGAATCACTCACTGTTTTGCAATTAACAATGGAAGAAGTTCATTTAGTTGTAGATTAAGTGTGCAAGCCATTCTTAAGAGGACTTTTCCTGAAAAACTGGACATTGTCAAAGAACGTTGGCCAATTCTAGCTAGCAAGCTTGTCTCAGCGAAAAGGATTTCTTCGCCACTTTCAGCCTTATGGTAGTTTTGTCTGGCAAGGGTATTGGAATTTGGTGACAATGTTGAGCAACAAAGGGGCCAGTATGAGAACTTCTACACTGGCACATTCTATATAAAGAACCCATTTGTGATGGAATTGCTCCATAAAATAATACAATACTATGTGTATACTATATAAACAATAAATTACGTTTTACAAGTTCCTATAAATACTCAAACAAGTTCTTCTTTTTAACTTCAGATGCAAATATCACACGAATTGAAAATATCACATGAAAAAAAGAGAGTCACTTATGGGGTAAGAAAACTGTCAAAAAGTTGGATTCATAAATGCAAAGTTGTGCACAAAATATGAATTTGTGCTTTGCAGAAAAAATATGAATACAACCTTTAGTTTTACGTTTCACGTCTGTTTGAATATGATTTGTCTTTGTTTTGAATACGACTTTTCCTTGTCTTGAATACGAATTTCTCCTGTTAAAGCACTGTCAAAAATACGTCACGGGGTCACAGGCTTAAACATCGAGATTCAACTGAATGAGCATGATAGAATCAAACTTTTTCAAATATTATTGATCCCTTGGCAGGAAAATTATCTTGCCCAATTATTAAATATTATAAAAAAGATATTAACAGCCATCAACCCTTTCTTTTTGACAGCTATCTTACTTCATAGTCGCTGCATGTGCACCGAGCGGTGCTTAGGGAAGGGGGAGGGAGACTGAGCCACAGACATTATATATGATTATCCAATTATCCAATCAGCTGCAGACATGCACTTCACTTTGATATCAGAGGAAGATGTCCCTTCCTCATTCGCATGTATTCCCGCATTCATGTGAACAGCTTCCTGCCCGCCTGCTTTGATGGTCTTGTAGACAATGTTCTGTCTACATTTCTGGATTTGTTGTAAGAAAATCCTTAAACTGTCCTGTGAAGTGTTCCTTCATCCTTGGATCAGAGCGACTATCTGCTTCACCTGAAGAACAATGGTGGGCTGGTGGTCCCTCAGAGGGGACAGTGAAGGTGGTCAGAGCAGCAGAAGTCTTCAGAGAAAGGTGTCAGTGTGTCAATGAAAGTGCTTCAGAAGGTGTTTTTACTCAGGAGGCAGATCACAGAGTTCAGGATGAACAAC
Source organism: Oryzias celebensis (assembly GCA_014656515.1). Taxonomy (NCBI): domain Eukaryota; kingdom Metazoa; phylum Chordata; class Actinopteri; order Beloniformes; family Adrianichthyidae; genus Oryzias; species Oryzias celebensis. The sequence goes on from BNCR01000008.1 coordinate 21,986,607, forward strand.
CATAATGTTTATGTCTTATTGTTTCTGTGTTCTGTAAAAATGGCTGCAGCACATGGTAAAATAGACTACCCTGGAGGTTCAGAGTGCATCAGATGCAAGAGGCTCTTGGTTTTTAGGGTTTTAGTGGTATATTTTTTTCTTAACTCAATATTTCAGCTTAGTTAGATCTGTAAATGTCAGCCATGTCTTTTTTTTTTTTTTACCTTGTTTTATGCTGGAGAACGTGCTCTTGTGGGAACAATAAAGTTATTCTATTCAGGGTTATTAGGCTATGTTTCAGTTATTATCAGGCCACGTTTTAAAAAGTTATAGAGAAATTATTTTTGTTTGTTAAAATGAAAAATAATATTTGATTGCTTGTCGTCGTTTAATAATATTTTTTTTACATAGTTCTCTCTGGTTAGTTAGATCTGTGAATGCTTTCAATGTATTTTAGTTAAAAAGTTTTGAGAAATTAAGATTTTATCAAAATGTATTTATTTACTTTATTAAGATGACATAGCACATGTCTGATTGTTGTTGGAGCTTTTGGGTCAGCACCACAGAAAAAGAGACAAAATAACGAATAATGAAAATTAAAATGAATTGTCAAACTTAATTTGCTTATCAAATTAATTCTTCTTTTATTAATATGCCAATACATATGTCAGATTATGTTAAAAAACATGAGAAAAGTTATTTTTCTAAGGTATCAATACCTTCCTCATTAGAAACAAAAGCACTTGGGACACACTTGGACCTCTTCAAGACGGTGACGCATTGAGACAACACCTCCAATAGGCAGCGACTGTCCATGAGGAGTCTACCTATATACATGTATGGCAATGACCGGAGCGAGCAGACAGCAGCTGCGCGCAGGGAGGCGGGGGCGCAGTTTTAGTCATACGTTTTTTTTTTTCTTTTTATAAAAATGTTTTTTTACTAAAATGTTTCAACAGAAGCTTTTGAATAGAGCTTCATAGAAACCTGATTTGTTTCTTATTGTGGATCAATAATTACATAAACTTGTTTTGAAATATTCCTGACATGACATTAAATTAAGAAGTCTTGTGTGTTTTATCAATCCTCCGAAATGCACACATCAGAATACTGAGTAAAATGATGTTCAAATCTATTGTAGGAACTGCTTACTATTAGATTAAGTTTAAAGCTCACATTCTTCTCTTCTGCTGCACAGCAGTATCTATAGTTTCTGTTCAGAAGAAAAGTTCCTCAATGACAGAATTGCAGAACAATAAGTGGAAGTAAATTTACTGCTTTAGGAGGATCTTTTTTGAGAGAATTTTATCTTAAAAGGAACTTGAATGTGTTGCTGTCAGATTAAAATACAACAAAATTGTTATATAGCCTATAGAAAATATAACACTGTTATTGTTTAATTATTGTAAATATTTAAAAGTTAAAGGGCCTAATGGCTGCAAAAGAAGTGTATTGGAATTGTAGTGAGATTTTGCGGCTCTAGCCGACTAACAGCATTGTTTTGTCCGGTCCGAGAACACAAATTTGTTTCAGAAATATTGAGTTTGGTCTGTATTCAGACTGCCGTCTGTGGGAGATTTCTGTTTCGGACCAAAGCTTGTAAACAAAACCATGTGACTAAAGATCTCTTCAGTCATTTGCCAGAAAAGTGTGAGGCGTAACGGTGTGATGTAAAGTTGTAATTGTACTCACATTAAAATAATGTTATGTACACATTTGACGTGTGACTACATTTATTTATAGACTTGACCTGAGCTTCCTATTTCTTATGTCATATTATGAAAACTAGAAAAAAAGACATTTTTTTTATTGATCAAATTTTACATTCAAGATTCTCTGTATTTTATATTTCGACTTCCATAAAAGAGAGTACCGCCACTTCTTGTTGTCCAATTAACTGATATCATACATTATATGGGCTATGCATCATTTATTGCTTATGTTGTTTCTTTAATGCTTATACAGTAATCCTATCTTATTTGCTGTTTATAACCATTTAGGCTTTTTATTTTTTATAGTAACTTGATTTTTTTTTTTGTTTTTATTTTAATTGGGATACTTTATTGTGTCTCTTTACTGTCATTCTTTCACTTTAACTGATTTTCATCTTAGAAATTGAGATGTGTTTTACGAAAGTATTTTACAACCTACAGAGTTTGTTGATTACCATCTTAAAATAATGATTCAGGGAATGGATTCAAGAGACTTTGGCGCCGTGTCAAAATAGTGATAGCATGCAGTCATCCGGGAAAACCCACAAAGCACATGACCGGCTGGGGCGGGGAGTGGGAAGACTCAAAAAAGGCTGAAAACGAAAGTAGATGTCATTAAGCCTCGAGCCCATGACCCCTAACTGGAGCCAGAGCAGAGTCACCGCCCGCACGCAGCACGGTAAGCCCGCGATACCGTCACTTCCCGCGGGGGCGCCTGCGCCGCTCACTGCACGCGAGCTTTGATGCACGCGGCGGAGAGCGGCAGGACCGCTCCATTCAAACAGCTCACATCCGTCTGCTGCCCAGCCTCTTTGTCCGGCTGCCATGGGTTCTGGTAGCTGCTGCCATCGTGACGTTTCTTTATGCTGCGCGTGCATGAGAAAAGTCACTTTTAAAAAGTTTGGAGAGATTTTTGTGCCAACATATTTAGGTATGTGACTAACATTTTCAAATTCACTGGATCGCCCTGATCTTTATGTCATTGGACATAAAGAGACCATTGCAATGGTATTTCAGACAGGTCAAAGAATAAGTAAGTTACAGCACGTTAAGTGATGACAAGAAGGGCAATTTTTATTCCTGAATAAAAAGCAAAAATGAGACATTTTTGTGACCCGAAAAAAACCAAGGATGTCTTCAAAGTGTGATAACTTTCTTATTACTGGTCCGATCCAAGAAAGGGAGGTATCATTGCAAAGCTTGTCAAAAGAACCACACGAAAAACATTACTGATTTTTTTATCTAACCAATATGTATTCCCATATAATCAAATAATCCTTAACTATCAATATAATTAAGAAAGTGGTACATGGTCATTTGAAGCAAAGCAGGTGTTGTCGGACAGAGTAAATCTTCAGCTTGACAGAAAATGACATGGTCTTAAAGATACATTTCAAATCAGACATTTTGTTTCCACAGAAGATTTTTTTTTCTTTTACATTTTCAGTCAACAATATAGAACGTTTTAGGACTTAAGCAGGAAAAAATTAAGTTTCCCGAGTTTTAACACAACAAATCAAATGGAAGTTCACTTGTTGAAACATTACCCATAAATGTAAAGCATGTACAGAAATATCAAAGTCGGCTGCATCCTCAGAGCTTTCATTTTCTCCCTAGTAGCCAATCACACATGTTCCACTAGCGTACTTCTTTAGTTTTTGTATTTTTACCATTATACAGTTTTCAATTCTTTTTCTTCATCATACCAAACACGACAAATTAAACACCCTACCACTTTTCCTGAAAGAACATCACGGACACCTTGGAGAGTAGCTTCTTCAACATGAGGAGACTCTTCTTCCAATTTTGGATTCTTTAGCATTTTCTCCACCTTTTTTCTTTCATAAGTAGCCTTGTTTGTGTCTTTACTGCAATTCTGTGTATAATTTAATCTAGGATTTCACTGGATTTCTTACGATTAGTACAATGCTGTTTTTGTGCGAGAAAATTGATGATTTCAGCAAATTTTCTTTGTTCTCAGCATCAAGGCTGACAAGGTAATCACAAGTTTTGTTTTTCAGAGCTCTTAGTTTAAAATTTTATACATTCAGTATAAAGACATGCATACAGCAACTGTACGAATATTTTATTAAAAAGTAAGAAAAAGTAGTGGTTCTATCAGTGAATTGTTGAGCTTGATTCATGAATCAAATCGGATCGCCACCTGAGTAACAATCCACAGCACTACTACAGTGTGCAAAAATGCTTAGTAAAAATACTGTAAAATATTAGCTAAAAGTTCTGATTAATCTTTATTTATGAAAACCAACTATTATGAAAAAATATATATAATATAACATTCTAAAAGTATTTCATTCAAGTATATCTGCTCTTGCATGTATGTAGACAATGGTTGCAGCTAATCAGCTCGCTAGAAACCGATCACGTGATCTCATGCTCTTTGTTGTAACCTCAGAAGAGCCTAAGGAAATCCTAAATCATCCAAGTAAATCAATGATCAAATAAAACATAACTATTGTCGATTCATAAAAAAACATTCTTAAATGTCATTTTAAGCTGCTATTACAAAAAAAAACATAGAAAATAACTGAGTTATGAAAGAAATTGCGAGCATCAAAAATCAGACTTTATCCATGATGGCGGACGATGCTGCTTGGACAACGCGGACTGCGAAGCAAAAGAAGTAAGTGTCCTTTTTTAATGAAATTTGCAGGAGATGAAGAAAACAAATGTGAAAATCAACTAGTAGCATAATTAGAACAACAAACTTACCTTCAAAAACTGACGACTCGTTTTGTCAAGCAACATGTTTGGCGGGAAAATTTCAAACGTTGTACTGCACGAATTAAACAAAGGGGGGGGGGGGGGGTAAAGACACATTTTTGGACTATGTTATTACTAGATGTGCTCTACTTTATACTGCCTACCGATTGAGTAGTGCTTATTCAAAAAGAGAGTGAACACTGCAGCCTCTTGCACAGGTCTGATCAGTGGTCTGGCAGAAACTGTCGGTGGCGCTGCCCGTGCATGCCTAAAAGTCACAGTTTTGAGATCAAAATGTTCAAATTTACAAAACGTAAAGTTTTAAGAAAAAAAATCATATTTTGCAATTGAAAACATTTGATAATTGCTTTCAAAAACTTGCTTTGACTTTAAAAATTTGTTTTGCGCTTTCAAACTTCTTGTTTTTATAAAATATTTTTGCTTTTAGAAACTTCTTGCTTTCAAAATTGTTTTTGCATTTGGAACCTTTTTTCTGGTTTTCAAAAAATATTTTTTCGTGTGCAAACTTTTTTTTTTTGCTTTCAAAAATAATTTTGCGTTTGGAAACTATTTTTTTGTTTTAAAAATATGTTTGCAATTGAAAAAATTTGTGTTGGAAATGCCAAAATATTTCTTGACATAGCAGTGGGACTAACAGTTTGTGATCTGTCTCCATGTGAAAATGTATTTCAATGAGAAACTCTTAAAACCTCTCACAATCCCACATTAAGGCTGACGTCTCCTTTTCAATCTGAGTGTAGCGCTGCTCCATTTCGCTCAAAGCTCTGGACGCACGAGCAACTGGTTTTAATCCACTATGGTTTTGTTTTTGGAGAACATCCCTTAGGAAGAGGAATCTGCAGACACCAGCCTTTCAGCATTCGGGTTATACAGTGCGAGTCCTGATCCCCAGCTCCACATGTTGGACTTCTTCAGCAGGTCTCTCAGAGGACGTGTCTTTTCTGCCATGTGAGGCAAAAACTTTCCTAAGTGATTGGCCAATCAATTCAGTTCAATTTTATTTCTATAGCCCAATATCACAGCTATAGCCGTCTCATTGGACTGACAATTAATTTTAGAACTACATGGTTGAATAACAAGTATATGTCTAATAAACAAACACATGTCTAGATAAACAGCTACAAGTTAAGATATCAGCTTAATATTTAAATGAACAACTACATGTTTGAATAGTGTAGCAGATGGGCTTCATCCAATTTGAGTTGTGGAACAACTGGAGTTGCTGGAAGAGCCAGAGGCGAGAGCACGGCCAAAGACAGGAGCAAAGACGATCCGCCTGGAGACTATCCACCATTTCAAGAAATGTCTCACCTCACTCTTGAATCTACACATTTTTAAATTCTTCATATGCTCAAATTCAGCTCGGGATCCATTGGATGTTATGATAAATGTTGCCTGTCAAACCCATTACACATCTGTCTCTGACCATCTCACTGTGAAGAGCTATGTTGTGCCTAATTTCATTTCCCCTGACAAAATGTTCTTTCTCCCTTTTTTTTTTAACTTGTCCTGTCCAACAGCTGAGCAAACAGATATGAGCTGAGAGCCTCTTGCATTAGACAGATTTTACTCTTACAATCGGGGCTTATAAATCATTGGGAACACAAAATGTATGTTGGTATAAGTCCCTTTTGTAATTTAAACGAAACTTTATTAATATTTTGTTTGTGTTCACAAACTTATAAATATATATATATATATATATATATATATATACACATATACACACACACACATATATATATATATATATATATATATATATATACACACACACACACACACATACATTATATATATATATATATATATATATATATATATATATATATATATATATATATATATATATATATATATATATATATATATATATATACACACACACACACACACACATACATTATATATATATATATATATATATATATATATATATATATATATGTATATATACATATATATACATATATATATATATGTATATATACATATATATACATATATATATATACATACATATATATAGGTCACCGGTGGGAGCCGTCTCCAGAGCACTGGCAGAACTGCATCACCCATCAGCCCCAGCACACAGTGTCTGGGTGTCTCCCACTGACTCTCATCAGCTAATCAGACACTTGGGCTCTTGCCCAGGGCCACACTAAATGCAAAGTATTACTTGTGCCATTCAGCCTGCATATTGAGCGCTTTACCCTGATGTGTCCCGTGTGAGACACAAGCCCCCTTGTTTCTTCCTTAAACCTGGAATTTGTCTAATCACCACCCAAGTGTTTCTGTTTCATCAAGCTCCATGTTTTTTCATTAAGACCCACTACGATCATCTTTTCATCTATTGTAAAGTGTTCCATCAGAAAAACGCCACAAGAGCATGTTGAAAACACCAAAACACGCTTTTCATTGGCATGGGTCTTTTTGGAACATGTTTCCACTTTTAGTAAAGCTCATATTTTTGACTTTTGAACATGTTGATCTGCTCAACGTTAAACCTTAATTGACACTTTTCTTTTGTTGCTAAGATTCTTTTGCTGTGATCTTTGACTCTGGTTGCAGAGCCTGTAGGAAACGGTGGCAGCATGAAGCGTGTTGGACACTTGTACCTGATTCTTCTGGTAAATAGTGTTTTTTTCCTGTTTTGAGACACTGGCGTTATAAAAGAGAGTTTGAAGCTGTAATTCAATCTTACAGAGGCAGCACAGATTTCCCAGTTCTGCTGTCTGATTTGCCTTTGTGATGTTACACTGCAGGGAACAATGATCAGTTCAGGCTTTGATGATCTCTGTCAGCCACTCTTGACAAACGCATTCATTTCAGTTAAATTTCTGTTTTCTAGGCTTTTCTGAGCATAATTTACCAGTCAAAAGCAAGATGCCACGATGGGCTGGACAATGAATCATGGGTATTTCTTCAGTTCATTGGTTCCTTTCAACATTTCCCAGAGGATTAACGTCAAACATTTTTAAATGACATAACCTCTTATAATATTGTAGCAAGGTCTGAAGAACATAATCACACCATCACCACAAAAAGATTTGAGCTGAAGTTATAAAAGTCATTAACCCTCTTTTTTTTCATTGTGCTTTTTCTCTTTTCTAGCTTATTTTCTTAAATGAAAGTATTACGCTTGTAGAGGCTGACAATTTTACGGTAAATTCTCAAAACATTTGGTTCTATTTAACCACACAGGGTTTTGCTGGGCTCTAAAACAGTCTGAATTTCTTCTTTCTCCAAAGACAAGTATATTGTGTACAGTGAAGTACAACAAAAATAACACGATATGGGAGAGGCACCTCCAAGATAACGCCAAGTGGAAGCTCTTATGGCAATCGGTTGAAGATTGCATTCAAGTGAGTAATTGTCCCAATTGTTGACATGTTTTTGTTTATTGAAAGAATATGTCTGTGACCTAACCCTTCTTTTTTCAGGAACTTGATGAGAATAAGTGCATGCAGAGCCAAACGAGCCAAACGAAGGTCCCTCTTTTTTACTTCCTTTGTTTCCTGGCTGAATCAGTGGGATATTCATTCAAAGGTATGACTCAAACCAACGTTTCATGGAGCTTCTTTCGATGTGCAGCTCAGGCTCACTGCATTTTTGACACAGATCTGAATTCCAGGCCTCGAGGGCTGGTGTCCTACATGTTTTCCACCTCACCTGCCACTTATGCTGCTATTTGGCTGATCCAGGTAGTCAGCAGCAAATGGTGCTGGGTTTTTTTAAAGCCTGCAGGATGCTGGTCCTCGAGACCTGGAGTTTGACACCCCTGCTAGAACGAACGAACGAACGAACGAACGAACGAACGAACATCCATCCATCCCTCCATCCCTCCCTCCGATCAGTTTGTGTTAAGCCCTCATTCCACAACACTTCTGGTTTGGTGCAGTGGTTAGCACTCTTGCCTCACAATGAAAGGTTTCTGGTTTAAATCCCAGCTGGGACCTTTCTGTGTGGAGTTTGCAGGTTGCTTCTGTGCATTTGTTAGTTTTTTTCGGGCTTTGTCCCACTGTCCAAAGACAGCTTTGTAGGTCAGTGGATCACCCTGAATTGGTGTGAATGTGTTTGTGTGCACCCTGCTTTTACGCTCCATAAACACAATTTTAAGAAAGTAAAAAAAGAGCCTTGTTTCAAGAAAAAAAGGTTCTGTCTTCCTGTTTGCAAGAAAAATGATCTTATTAAGAAAATTTTTCAATTGCAAAAATAGTCTTAGTTTAAGAAAACATGTCTTAGTGACTAGAAATGTTTTTTTTCATTAGAGTTTTTGGTAAGATTTTTTTTTTTTTTTAGCTTATTTAAAGACAGTCTGCCAATAGGATAAAACTGTTTGACTTATTTCTAAGGGGCCTGTTTTTATAGTACAACAGTGGCAGGGATTGGCTCTAGCAACCCCATGGCCCTGGCAGGGAATTTCAGGCTTAGAACAGGGATGTATGGATGTTTGCATATTATTTCAAGTTTCTAAAATTCCTGAATACAACAGAGCTGTTGAAATGGGGGTGGGAGTTACAATGTAAAGTTGCCCGTGTCTTTTGGAAACACAATGCTGTAAAAAAAAAGACATTTAAATCTGTCCTCATTTTGGTTTTCTGTTCTCCTGTGTTCCAGGCTGCGGCAATTACGGTGAGTCCAAAGCTGTGCTGTGTAAATGCTCGTGTCACTTCATCCGTCACAAAAGTTTTGGGAGATTTCAAGAAGAGCTCATAGATTTTTTAGAAACAGCAAAAAAAAGAAGCTTTAAATGTTTGTAATCAGAGATTATTAGCGTTTACTGTTTATAGATTATAATTTAAATTAACTGCAAAAGAGGGTCTGAAGGAACAAAACCATGTACCTGCAGAGGGTCAAGAACAGAATATCTGTGTTAAAAACGGTCAACAACAAAAAAGAAATGTTCATTTCTTTTCATCAATTTTGAGACTCAAGTATTAAGTGAAGCACTTATTACAAAATTTAAACATTGGTGGTCTTACACTCGATCATTTTAAATTAACATAAAGAATAGGTCAATTTTAAGGGCAGTAATGTTGACTGTATATAAAAGAACTGGACTGAGTGACCCCTCACGCTGGTGTTCCAAACAAGATATACTTGCTGGCTCTAATAAAACAAAATCCCATAGATTTCTATTGAGATATAAACAGCTATTACTCAGTCATTATATTAGTCAGAATAACCATTCTTGCTCTGATACCATTTTCTAACACGTTCTTACTAATCCAATTTTTTTTTCTATAGTGTAAGTTATTTAAATTACAGACTAGCCAATCATATGGCTCAATAAAAGTAGCTGGTCTTACTTAGCACATTTTAATGTTTGATTAAGTGATTGATTGTTTGGTTTATTTCAAGCGGGATTGTAGACAATACAACATAAAAAATCAGACATTATAAAAATACTGAAATACATTGATTAAAAAAACCTTTACATTACATTAAGAAAATGTAAAGTAAATGTATGAAGAAAAAATCTGTAATTCCTCATAATCAATAGATATTTAGCAATGATGCATGCAATACACACCTATGTCATATTAGTTTCATTAAATATGTTTTTTAACTAAAGTCAAGAAGAGTTTGATTTACGGCTTGAAAAGGAGTGGCAGCAAGTGAGCTTGTATAATCCCACCCCTACCTGATGTTATTTCATTTTATATTTATGTATAATTTTCATAATCCGGTTTTGATTGTAATTCTGATTTTGACAGATTCTCCTGAGCCCGCTTTCAAATGATTGAAGTGTGGACTTCCAAGCTCACTTTTAATTGGCCAGAGTGGTTGCTATAGAAACGATGACTTAGACCGACTCAGACTAATCACTGCTAACTGATGTTGTCTGGCTCCAACATGCAACATGCAATGTTGCAATGCAAAAATGACGACTGAACTGACTTTATTTCATAGGAACTGGAAGTCAACCATTGTCTATGGGTGATGTCACACTCACTTAGTCCAGTTCTCATAAACAGTCAATGATCAGCAAACAGACAAACAAAATTGTGACAACACACTTTTACAGATTGATGTGGTTTTGTAAGCTGCTCTTATCTAACTTCTTACATATTTCTTTACCTAAATGCTGGCTGCTCATGTCTGCATGGATGTTAATGTCTTATCTTTCTGGCATGGTATGATGAACTGATGCTCTGTCTTCTGTTGTAAGAAAATATCTACATTGCGTTCATGTTTTTTTTAAAGTATTTTCTGTCTTTCCTTTTTTTGCTTTTTAGAAATAAAAGAATGTATATATCGAGCAGTGCAGCCATCAAATCCAGGTAAGATCAACCTGTGTCAACACATGTTGATGTTCAAACTCAAGCTTGCCTGCTGGAGCTTGACTTACATTTTTCGCTACTTTCTCACCTCTTTTTTTCCAAACGTTTTACTCTTTAAAATGTATTCTTGTTTGGAATTCTTAAGATTAAAACAATACTAATTAATATAAAAACGATTGCTTACTTTGTTATTAGCATTGTTTATGAAGCTCACTTAGGAATGAATTCAAGTTTTTTGAATTTACTTAATAGAATTTAGCTATTGAAATAAGTAGATCTGTGGTTCCACAAGAACACTTGTGGATTTTGTTGTGTTTCTCCTTTAAAATAACTTCATAAAATAAAAAAATATGTAATTGAATGGACTAATTCTGTCTATTTGCATGTGAACAGTTTGACTTTCCATAATCAGAAAAAATGTTTGTTTCATGCTCACAGAAGTTCTATGTTATGATCAATATTCATTAAAAAAAAATTGTGCTTGTTCTCTGTTAAGCTCAATTTGTTTTCCACCTGTTTTCTAAGCACAGTGCGTGCATGTGGTTCCAGTTTAGATCTGGCAAAAATGGGTCTTACAACAGAGTCATGGTTCCTGTACCGCTCTCCAATATGCTGTTAACCAGTTTATTGAAACTCTTGATGATTTTTTTTGGTATTTCCTTTTTTAAATGTTTGCCCACAGAACCTACGCTGAACACAGAACCTACACTGATCACAGAACCTACACTGAACACAGAACCTACACTGAACACAGAACCTAAAGCACCCCAGCCAGCCACAAATGCACGCAACATCACCAATGTGGATCAGACTGGACACGATGGCCATAAACATGGTAAGAGAAGTGTTGACTGAACAACAACATCTGGTCTCTTTACTTTGTTCAAACTTAATGCCAAGAACTAAAAGCAGGACTAGAAACATACAAAATCCATTACAGGCTTTAGAAATCAATGAATTGAAATCAAATCAATATTTATTGGGAAAATACTCAATGATTAATGAAAATATGATGAAATATATTTAATAATTTTATAACTAATTTAATATAAATGTTCAGGTTTTTAACAAAGTAATGATATTTGAATAAATTCATGAGATATTTATTGGTTGAATGTCTGATTGGACAAGATCATCATAATTTATTTAATTATGAACAGTTTGGAGCTCTATAAGCTCTAACCACTGCGGCACCATTTGATTCTTAATTAGATCCATGGTAGGTTTTAATAGAGGTATCTCCAGTGGGAAAGGTTTAATGATTTTAGTTGTAAAAGGTTTAAAGAGATAAATACATAAATACATAAACAAATAAATAAATAAACAAATTAATAAATATAAAGGAGCGCCAGTTAATTTGTTTTTCGACCAAAAACGAGAGTATTTTTCGAGCAAAATGCAGGGGAGGGGGGTGAATTTCCAAACAACAACTGCCCTTTTTTGGCCTTATGACTGTTCCTGAGGGCTTGTTTTGCTGCTTTTCATCCTTAAAGTTTTAAAGAAGCACCAACAGCAACACCCCCCTCCCCTTGCTTAGACAGCGGCACTGTCATGAAAAGAGAGAATTTTTCTTTCACAGGTCTATCCTGATATCTGAATGACTTAGTGTCATAGAATTATGGCCAGGTATAAACTAATGATGAACATCATGATCAATTTTCAAATTGTTATTTTATGTTCCATTAGTTATTTCAAATTATTCACTAACAGTGTTATGTATTGCCATGGCTTAATGACTGACTGCAACAATAGCAGATGCAATTTCATAATGATTCAAAGTTTTAAACATCATATTAATCATTTATTTTACAGAAATGTATTTCAACAATAATGAGAATCCGTTTTTCAATATATTATCTTTTTTATTAATATTTCTTTGTGTAATAATTTACAACTAACATTTTTTTTGTTTTGTTTCTTTTAATTGTTTTCCTTTATGTTAATCATATGTGAGATCTTTTATATTTCAAAAAACATCAGACAAAGCCCTCACAGATTAAGCAGTTTTATCTAAAAAAGAATCATGGCATACATGACCGATCAGAGGATCAAAAATGTTCATTAATGACTCCATAATGATCATTTATCATTAACACAATAATAAGAAAACATCCACGGTTAGGTAAAGAATTAGTTCATATTCTGAACTGAAAGCATGTCTGTTTTTTTCTGATTTCTTTAGAACAGGATGTTTTTGTCATGAAAAATCTTTTGGTGATTTCGGTGATCTTGAACATCTTGCTGCCAGCGCTGGTTTGGCTTTTCATGCGGCGGAATCGGACCCTGCACATGGAGCAGGTGAGTCCGAGCAACAGTTGGAAAAGTGTGGAGAAAACCCCCTCAGTTCCATCAGTTTAAGCTCCATGTTTCGTAGCATTCTACAGGTTTTACAGTCGAACAACTAACTGTCACCACTTGCCTCAGAGGCACGCACACATGCAGTCTACTTGTTCTCACACCTGTCCTGTCCGAGTCAAACGTGAGACATGTGGGGACAGCTGGAAGATAATGACTCCCTGCAGGGCATGTGAGGTTTGAACTTTAAAGGAAGGGCAGTTTCTTCTTCTATAATTCAGTAGCAAAATCTTTGAAAAAGAAAAATAGAAAAACAGCATTCAGAAAAACATGGTTTATGGTTTACACGTGTCATCGGGACAAGAACTGCATCATCAACAAGGTGACCAGGAACCGCTGTCAGTACTGCCGCCTGCAAAAGTGCTTTGCAGGGGGAATGTCCAAAGAGTCTGTTCGGAATGACCGCAATAAGAAGAAGAAGGATAGAAAAACCACTGACAAACTGTTACTGGTTTTAGATTCTCAGCCCAACACAGTCAAATGAAGCCAACATTTTAATCCATTATTTTAAGCTTTTTAAATATAAAATGCCAAAAAACAAGATTTTAAATCTTAGCAAGTTCCAAGTTCTTGCTTCAATTTGTCTTCAGCTCATTCATGGCTTTTCCCTGTCAGTGTTTGATTCTTTTAATCACAATTTGGTTTACTTCTGCATTAAACCTCATTTCAGAGGCTTCCTGTCAATGTTTAGTATTCAGTCTGTGTGTCTTTGCTTTGTCTCTTTCTTTAGGATCAGCCTAATGGCGTGCTGTGACACATCCTGGAGACATTCACCTTGATAGCTTGTTACAGGTAAATGAGGGTTTAAATCCTCTCTTGAAAAACTCGTCTTTTTGAGCCACATTAACAGAAAGAAAACATGTGTGTTTCACTGCATCACATCTTTTTCATTTGACTAAAGTAGATGCGACAGTTCAGGCAGAGAACTCTGTTGCCAGAATAGATTTTTGTTTTTTTTTAAATACAAAAATACTGTTGTTTTTAATCAATTTTTGTTTAAATAAAAAGAAATCATACTTTTCAGTAAGACATTAAAAAAAAAAGATTGTTTGTTTTTGTCTGATCTAATAAGTTCTAAACAGTAAATCAAAGGTTACATTCCAACTTTTACAAGTTTTTAACCTGATATCTTTATAGCTACTTTAATTCATATTACTTGAGTACAGTAATACGTAAATTGGTCCCACATTTCTTACAGGAGTATTTTAAGATAGAACCCAAAATTTGTAAAAACCACAAAGTAGTCAGTTTATTATTATTTTTGCAATATTTACAGATCTTTTAAGACATTTTCACATTTTTCTCTTTTGTTTAAAACATAGAAAAATAAATCCATAATTCTATCATTAAAACAAAGACCTTCTAACAATCAAAGACCAACTCTGTGTTTTGGGTGTTTTTCACATGTTCATGCTATTTCCCCTGATGGAGGACATATATGCGGTATATCTTCTAATGTTAATCCCGGCGTTTATCCCAAAAATTGGGCAGGCGACCTGGTGGCTATCAGACATTTCAGGATTTATTGAAATGATGAGAACATGGTATGCTGTTCTGAATAGCACTGGCTCTTTGAAGTATCATCAATCTCTGTATCAAAAACTCTCTTCGCTTTCATGCTGAACATTTTCCTGAGGACACCCGCACCCTTCTGTCTTTGCTCAGTAATCCATGTTCAAACCAGTTCTATTATTGGGAGAAATACAGTAAAAAAATTAAGCTTAAAATTGCATTTCAGAGTATTTGTTTTTTAAAATAATTGTGAATCAGAAGCAGACAAAACAGTTTCAAGAAGAGCTTATTTGTGACGTAGAAAATATACTCACTGCTCCGAGCTCACAGCAAAGAGGAGGGGAAGGGAAGCGGGATGCTCCATATCAACAATTCTATGTAGGGGTTATGGACCCAGGACATTAATTGTTGTTGTGTTTGGCACTTCCTGTTTTATTTTGTTGTATTTCCTGTGCTCACCATTGCTTTCGAGGTCCTTTGACACTTCCCTCCTTGTGTGTTCCCTCCCTCCTGGCACACCTGTATGTGGTTAACCAATCCCCTCTCCCTGTTATATGGCCTCGTCTCCCTTGCACGGGTGGTCTGGTGGTTTTGTTTGTTTGCTCTGATTTAATGTTCCTCTCTCGAGTCATTAAATCTATTTCTTCTTTATTTCGAGTCCGTCTGCATTTGTGTCCGCACGTCAACCTTGACATTACCACCCGACCCGTATAATGGACGCAGCAGACGCGGAGACGTTACGGGCATTACTCCGCCAACAGGAGGAGCAGATGTCATGCTTAAGACAAGGATTACTCGAGATGTCGAGCCGTCACGAACGGCAATTCGCCGCATTGGGTGAGCGATTGGAGCAGTTGGCGGAGCGGATCCAACATCCACTGTCCGTTCCTTCTCCGCACCCTTCGCCTCCCACGCCAGTCCAGGATGGGATTCCTGTCGCCCCTGCTGCACAGCTGGCCCGCCCGGAGAGGTTTTCCGGGGACTCCGGGGACTGCCGAGCATTCATCACTCAGTGTGAGCTCCATTTTCAACTACAAGCGCCTCACTATCCTTCGGACCAAGCTAAGGTGGCCTTCATCATATCTCACCTCACCGGGAGAGCAGGCGCATGGGCAACGGCTGAATGGCAGCGTGGAGCACCGACCTGCGCGTCTCTCGCGGCATTTCTGGAGGCATTTCAGCAGGTGTTCCAGCACACCAAACCGGGCCGAGAGGCAGCTCGAGCCCTTATGCAACTTCGGCAACGGGGCAGAAGGGCAGCTGACTATGCCATCGAGTTCCGCACCCTGGCCTCCACTAGTGGTTGGGACACCACTGCGCTCATGGACGCTTTCGTGGAGGGACTTTCCGAGGAGTTAAAGGACAGACTAATCACTCTCGAGTTACCTTCCTCCTTGGAACCCCTCATCGCCCTGGTCATCAGAATTGACAATAGCCTGCAGGACCACAAGCAGGAGCATGGCAGGGTGGCACCCCGCCCCCGACGCAGTCCTGTTGAGCACAGGATCATGGACTCACCTGACTTTGCTGCTTTTTCCGCAGAACCCCCGTCTTTAGTCTCAGAGGAACCCATGCAGCTCGGCCGGTGCAGACTGACAGTTTCCGAGCGACGGCGGCGGATGGCGGCAGGTGAGTGCCTTTACTGTGGCGGCCGGGGTCATTTCTGCAGGGATTGCCCCAACTCATCAATCAGAGTGGGCGCGCTGAAGAGCCGTGGTCCGGCTCCCACTATCCCGAGACCTGCTTCCTGTGTTTTGGATGTTCGGGTTATGTTCCAGAAAGGGGGAGTTTCTGTCAAAGCATTGGTGGATTCAGGAGCAGAGCAGAACCTCATGGACGCCGAGCTAGCCAAACAGGTCGGTCTTACGTCTGAGTTTTTGCCCCATCCTTTACGAGTGGTCTCCCTCAACGGCCAAGAATTAGCCACCGTCTCACGAGTCACTGAGCCGGTTCATCTGATTGTGTCAGACAATCACCACGAGCACACCCGTTTTTTCCTTTTTTCCTCCCACAAAACCCTCTGGTATTAGGTTGCCCTTGGCTAAATGCTCACAACCCAGTCATCGACTGGCCCTCCAGCCGTGTCTCCGGCTGGAGTGAGAAATGTCACACCACATGTTTGCGTTCAGCTCGGCCTCCTGGGGGAGATCCCGCCGTCCCAGTAGGGCGGCCGCCCTCACCTGACCCATTCAGGGATCCGTCTGAATGTCATGACCTGACTGTGTTTTCCAAGTCACGAGCCCTGTTGTGTTCAGGGGTTTCCCACAACAGGTTGCCAGATCGTCGCCGCACGCCAGCACCATGCTACCTACCTGGTCAGTTCGTCATGTTGTCCACCTCGCACCTCAGACTCCGGACAGAGTCAAAGAAGCGGTTCCCCAAGTTCATCGGTCCTTTCGAGATCATCAAGGTCGTCAATCCGGTGGCAGTCAGGCTGCGCTTGCCCAGGTCCTTGCGCATCCACCCGGTTTTCCACATCTCTCAGCTAAAGCCACATGTCACGAGTCCCCTGCAGCGGCCATCCTCTCCGCCACCCCCTCCCCGCATCATTGATGGCCAACCGGCCTACACTGTCCGTCGCCTTCTGGACGTTCGGCGACGGGGTCGTGGCCTCCAGTATCTGGTGGACTGGCAGGAGTACGGGCCTGAGGAGAGGTCCTGGGAGCCTGCTTCACGCATTCTGGACCCTGAACTCATCAGGGACTTCGTTCGGCGGCATCGGAACAGACTTCCCCCTGCGCCAGGAGGCGCACCTTGAGGGGGGGGTACTGTAGGGGTTATGGACCCAGGACATTAATTGTTGTTGTGTTTGGCACTTCCTGTTTTATTTTGTTGTATTTCCTGTGCTCACCATTGCTTTCGAGGTCCTTTGACACTTCCCTCCTTGTGTGTTCCCTCCCTCCTGGCACACCTGGATGTGGTTTACCAATCCCCTCTCCCTGTTATATGGCCTCGTCTCCCTTGCACGGGTGGTCTGGTGGTTTTGTTTGTTTGCTCTGATTTAATGGTCCTCTCTCGAGTCATTAAATCTATTTCTTCTTTATTTCGAGTCCGTCTGCATTTGTGTCCGCACGTCAACCTTGACATTCTACCAACCACCTGTCTAATGAACTCCTGCTGCTCTGCAGAAACTGTCCTAAAAATTGACACAGGTTCTTAGATTTGGCTAAAAATAGAACAATCAAATGTAAGACCACTGGGAATGCTTTTAAAATTGATGATCTGTGAAAAATTGCACATAAAGACCACAACTTTTTTCACATATATTCATGTATGACCAGTTTTCATATGTGCAATATTGACAAATCATACGTAACGGCCAAGTGAGACACAGCCTTAAGTGCCCAGATGTTTCTCTCTGAGATGAATTTTAGGATTAAGACATCCTGGATCAATTTTATGTCAGTGAATCGTTCAAAATGAACCAATATTGACTATGAATGGTATTATCAACCACAATTATGATATGAGCCAAACCGTTAAAAGAAATTGTTGCACCCATATTTCCAACACATTTATGAGGCACAAAACAATACGTTCCATTTTCATGACGTCACATAAGGTGGCCAGACAAGCCTCAAGGGAACTATAAGACTCTCTTTAAGATGCAGCTGCTCCTCTCTGCGACCTTCTCCGGCCCCGGACAGACCAAAAGCCTGTGACACCCACACGGGTCAACCTCTTTACAGGTGCATGTGACCAAGACTCCATGTGGCAAAATGGAGTCTTAAATTTGACTAGAAAATATTCATCTTTTGGCATATCTCTTTAGGGGTCGCCACAGCGTATCAGCTTTTACTGATTTGCACAGGTGGTTTGGCAGAGGTTTTTATGCCAGATGTTCTTCCTGACACAACCGCAGTTACCTAAAAAACAGAATAAACTGTGTAACTTTTTATCAGTGTAAACAATAGTGCCAAAGAATCTTCTTGTATTATAAAACATATTAAACATTTAGCAGACACCGGAAAAAGGGAGGAAAGAGAGAGCAGTCATCTCTGCTCACTGGTGCTTTCTAGATTCCTCTTTAAACAAATTCCCACAACTCCTCAGAAGCCTGATCTGATCTATCTGCCTTTTCTTAGAAGGTAATGACTCATCTCCCCGAAGCATTTAGAATTTCTGCCTATCAAACTAACAGGAAACCTCTGTCATGACATGAACTAAATCAGTAGCTTTTCCAGAAAGGAATTGTATCCTCTATATGAGGTAGCTGCTGACTTCCACATTCATATGCCTCAGTATTAATAAATGTAAGCAAAATATGACATTCAGAACTGGAAGTCCTCGACCGGAACCGGAAGTACCCTCATATTGCTCGGGGAAAAAAAGTGTAACCCTAACAGTTATAGATTGTTTTAAGCTTTAATAAAAGTTTTTTTATAACAGTTCTGAACACTTTTGGGTTAGGGCAATAGTTAGGGTTAGGGTTACGGTAAGTTGTATAATTTCCGCTTCCGGAAGGTGATGTCAGGCGCCATCTTGTCTGCAGCCAGGTTCCTCTGAAAAAATTCAACCCAGGAAAAGTTTCACCTGCTGTGCTAAAGATAAGGCACTATAATACTTGTTGCTCTAAGCATAAGAGAAATAAATGTAAGTGTAGTGAAGCATTACCTTATCAAGATTGGCAGTTCAACTTCAATTAAATCAAAATGGTAATGTAAAAAAAAACTGTTTGACTTGTACGCAAATTTCAAACTAAAGCTTCTAAAGTTAAATCTGTTCATCATTTGAAGGGTCAACACTGTAAACATTCACAGCTGTGGTCTGTAGATCTTCAAACAACATATTTACTTTGTAAAACCAGCCATTCTGTCACCCCGTGTCACAAGTGCATTGATGACCAGCAAAACTCAGTAATTATGACTTTTCTAAGAGTCCCGTGTCATTCAGTTGTAGGATTAGATTCGCCTTCTATGCGTTATAATCTGTGCTCCTCTTTGTTTCAATTATTCTGCAATCAAGAGTAACCAAACATGCCTTCATAACCACAGCATTAAACGTGGAACTCTTGGAACAGGTCCAAGCAAAGGATTTGGGCCCCCCATTCTCATCTGCTTTCAATCAAATCAAGCTGAAGGTTGAACAGAGGACAACCAGCAAACTCTGCTCTCAGTTGTATTGACACAATATCAAATCCACACATTTGTATCTTCTTGTTGTTACTACCCACAGGTCAGCAGAGCTCGAATCACTCAGACCTGTAAATGATAGTTTAGTTTTAAAATTGAACTCTTCACACCCCCACCAGCCACACTGCATCAGCAAACATACTTTCACTTGCACTCAAAAAAGGATATAACGCTACTGCTCCTGCTATGCATGCTGTGTGTGCATGTACCTACAACCAGAAGCAGTAATGACAGACAGTCACTTCACTCTCTCTTTCTCTGGCTCACATAAACAAATAGTTTTACTTACTTCTCAGGCGTTTCTCCTGAGCAGGACACAACATTTGCACACTGCAAAAACAGGCCCCATTAAAAAGTCAAGGGGTAAGAAAAACGATCTAACCAGGAATTCTTGCTTTCAGAAAATAATTCTAGCCACAATGACATGTTTTCTTGAAAAGTTCTCACAACAGCTGCAGCTTGCAAGGATTAGATGTCCTTTTTCTCCCAGAGTTTACAACTGTGAAACAGATCCAGCTTTCAGATTAGAGTTTGAGAAAAAAAGCCTTTAGGGTTTCTGTTCTTCATACTGACAAAACACTGTTCACATGAACTGCAGCAGAAGCTTTTCCAGACAGGAATCATAGCAGATTTTTATCCTCCTTACAGTTTTTGTGCATTAAATGGTTAAGAAAGTTCTTGAAACATGAACTGTGATTTGTGTTCTGAGGCTGTGCTGCATTCTATTGACATTCTTCCTGTTTTTTTTTCCTGCAGATTCAACAAGAATTGAAAATGTGGGCTGAAAGCAGCAGAACAAGAAGCTTTTTATGGTCTTTGGAGTTCTGTTTTGCATCATGATACAGCAAATACACTTTTGGGCACAGACTACCAAGGAAAAAAAGGAAAAAGCAGAAGCTAGAAAAGCTCATACGAGTGAAGCAAATACTCAATGGGCACGCCAAACTCTCCTATCACGCTACTCTTCAACTCCCTTGTGCACAGTCATTTTCGTTGTTTGAGCTGGCCTCTGGCTCAGAACTGTAACTGGATTGATCTATAATTGCTCGCCATTAGCTTTGCGACATTAATACTAGCTTGAGGATGTAATCTCAAACAGTGCTCTCTCTCAGCGATGGGGAAGGGAAGTGAGCGGGGTTGCTCTGAGCCAATGTGTCTTAAAAACAACAAAATCTTTTTGATTTTTGCTACACTACACAATCACACTTGAAAAACTACTAGGAGTGATTGTGCAGAAGAAAAAAAATATGGTTGGAGTGGGACTTAAGCTGGCAAACTCTTGAAGTCCTGAAGTGTAATGACAGAAAGCATCACAGTTGGATATCACTCTGGGAGCAAAGATTTCCTTGGAAAGTATTTCAAACTGGGACTCATTTGTGAGAAGTTACAGCCACCTCCCACCTGTGGGAGGTTTTTACAGACTGTCTGTTCCAGACGGACTGTTTTATTTGTTTAATTTCTTTGGTTCTCTACCTCAAAAAACCCACAAAAACTTTATTATGTGTTTATTTTTAGCTTGTATAATGTTCTGATATGTGTCCCCTAGCCTGTAAATTAAATTGTATTTGCTGAGAAAGTTTTTGTGAAATTTTTTTTTTTTCCAAGCTGCAAGAACCAAACATAGAATGCTGAGCATCATATATGTGGATGTTACAAACAGAAGAAAAATTAGACAGGTTTCTATCTGATTTATAATGCCTTTTTTGGGTTACAGAATCACATGGACACAGGACAGTTCCAGATCAACTTCATGTATTTTTTCCCGCTTGCTGTCAGGTGTTACATCAACATAGTCCCCTCCGGAACCCCAACTATGATTCCATTTACATAACACCTCCCCTCTTAAGTAAGCTACTCCCTTCTTAAATTCTGTTCTCCTCAAACATCAACAGTGATACTAAATGATCTCAAACATTTCTTCTTTAACCTTTTTTTTCACAAGTCCAAACGCACAGGTGGCCATTATCCTCTCCCTGAAGCTGTCACATATACAGTGGGTACAGAAAGAATACAGATCCACTAAATTTTTCACTCTTTACTTTATTGCAGCCATTAGCTAAAATCATTTAAGTTCTTCTTTTTCCTCATTATTGTACACACAGCACCCTATATTGACAAAAAATACAGAACTGACATTCTGGCAGATTTATTAAAAAAGAAAAAGTGAAATATCACATGGTCCTAAGTATTCTGACCCTTTGCTGTGACACTCAGATTTAACTCAGGTTCTGTCCATTTCTTCTGACCATCCTTGAGATGGTTCTACACCGTCATTTGAGTCCAGCTGTGTTTGATTCTACTGATTGGACTTGATTAGGAAAGCGACACACCTGTCTATATAAGACCTTACAGCTCACAGTGATGTCAGAGCAAATGAGAATCATGAGGTGAAAGGAACTGCCTGAAGAGCTCAGAGACAGAATTGTGGCAAAGCACAGATCTGGACAAAGTTACAAAAAAATATCTGCTACACTTAAAATTCCTAAGAGCACATCTCCTTTGTTTTAAGTGCACCTTAGACATGTAGGATTTTTGGTGGGGGGTGTTTGGACATCACTGCCAGCAAGCAGGAGATGTCCTCTCAGTGCCCTACCCTCCAATTTTAACTGCACCTTTTATTACACACAGCCTTTAAACCCTAACAAACACAACCCAATACACACAAATACATTATACAAGGAAGGTGGGACCTCTTATCTTCTGTCCCCTACCCCATCCCTGGCGGAGAGAACAGGGCCTTCAGCAGCGACGGCCTTGTCTCTTGGGTGTGGGCCTCCTGGGCCAGCCAGCCCCCTCCCCACACAGGGTGAGGGATCCCTCAGATCTCTGGCAAGACCATGAGCGGATAATCCCATTCCATCTGACCCTGGAGGGTGTCTGTGTTTCCGTGGCTTGTAACCTGGCCTGGAGTGGGGGTTTGCTCGGAACTCCTGGGTGGTAGCCGGCGACATGTCTCTGGTGGTGGGGCTCTCGGGGATGGGGCCTCGCTGGGCCCCCTAGGGCGGTGAGAGAACTGCTCTTCTTGGCCTCACCCTAAGAGTGTGAGGGGAGCCCTGGTCGCCGCTGCTATATCGGTGTGTGCCTTTGTGTCGTGATGGCTGGGAACTCTCCCTCTTTTTTCTTTTTTACATTCTATCATCCACCTCAGATTAAAATAAACATTCTCCTGAGCGCAGGTGTCGGCTCACCTTTGCATAATTAGTTTGCATGACAGAAGAAACGCTTTACATGTGTTGGTTTGTATGCATAAGTGTGTGTGTGAACTGAATGTTGACAAGTTTGTGAAGACTCTTGGAGCCAGCAGGTATGTCTGTAACAACTGAGTGTGCGGACAGGCCCCGCCCATTTTAGACTAACACACATAGTTGACTGTAATTGTTATAAACTACTAGCATCTTGTTGCCTGCTGTGTTATAATTCTACCCTCCCTCCCCTGTAGTCAACCTCTAACTTCAGCACCCCCCCCCCCATCTCTATCTCCCCCCCCCCCCCTTTTTTTTTTTTTTCTGTCCTATCCAACAAAAACAAGGTCACAAACATAATTAATACTACGTACTCAGTCAGGCAGAGGGTGGGGGCTATGGATGAAACCTAAACATATCCAAGAATGGCGCAAGCAGATGGGTGGAAGAGCAGAGAAAAGGAGCAAACTGATTTCCTGGTGTTTATAGTGGATCAATCCCTAGTTATCCTGAATTTCATTCATTTTCTTACCCCACTGGATCCCTTTCGGGGCAGCCCATTTGGTCTGCTGCTGTTGGACTGAGGCGGAACACTTTAGAGCTGGAGCTCGCTATGCAGCTACCAGGAGAGGAGCTCACAGCCAGACAGAGAGCCAGTGTGGGATGGGAAAGCAGTCTGCTCAGGCTTCCTGAACTTTATTTTCATTGATGCCTAAGAAAAGGTACCATCATTTTATTCTTGTTTTTATGTTTGCCCTTTCGGGTTAATGCGGGACAGAAAGCCGTCAAGCTTCTTAAGAGAGAGATGGAAACACAGCGGAAGCAGCACTTCAGACACAGTGAAGCTCCCTGTAGCTTGTGCTAAAAACATTAGCTGCTAGCTCTATGTAGCTAACATGCTAAAAACATTAGCTGCTAGCTCTACGTAGCTAACATGCTAAAAACATTAGCTGTTAGCTCCATGTATCAATTTTGGGGTAAATCCTAAACAGCAGAGAGGCTCCAGAAAGAAAGAAAGAGAGCAAACCTGGTTTCCTGGTGAGCAGAGAAAGCAGCAACAAATTAGAAGAACTGGTTTGAACATGGATTACTGAGCAAAGAAAAAGGTGCTCGTGTCTCCAGGACAACGATCGACATGAAAGGGAAGGAATTTTTGACAATAATGAGTCTGAAGCTCGATATGCAAAATAAGCAAAATGCACTTTGTAATTACTTCTAAAAAGTCACAAAAAAGCCCAAATTTTGTTCAACTGTAAAACTAAAGTTAAATCGGTTGCGTTTAATTTTGTGCTTTGTCTTTAATTTTAAAATGCATTTCATTTGCTTTTCAGCGTTAAACATGATAATCAAAAACTTCAAATTTTCTGTCTTAAATAAAGAGTTTAAAAATACATTTGACTCTGACGTTTTAATGCAGCTTTTTAAATCCAGCTTTTTAAATCCAAAAAGGACCTTTTTCCTCTTCCAATACATAAAACAACAAATTCTACCAGACTTTCACTCTGTGTTTTTTACTTATTAACTATGCAAACATATGAAATAAAGAGTCCATCATGTTTAATCATAGGAGTCTGGAAGAAGTCTTTGTATAGCAACAGAAAAGACAGGCCTGTGCAGTAATAAGAATTTCACATGAAACTGGCCGTTCAGACCTTTGCACATCTTCCTCAACCGTTAAACAGATTAGGGGTTTGATCCAGTGGAACAAAGAGTGGTTGAAAGACTGTTAACAGAGATGCATTCATTCTATGAAGGACATCTTTTATTCTCCAAGGGTAAAACAACAAAACTTTCAGAGACCAAATCGCTAACAGGATTTTGAAAGCTGTAACCTCTAACAAAAGAGTCAGTCGTCTCTTAAGCTTTAATGAGAAGCAGGCAGAGTTCAGCCAACATTGACTCAGCACCAACACAGGCAACCGACCGTCAAATTCTATGAAACCATGCGCATATTACAGCGTAAAACATCAGAAGATATTCATATTCACAAATCCATCTGTTACGGGTAGAGTTCAAACACCCAGAAGCAGAGAAGGCTTGGATGCAGACGGGTAAGGTTATCACTGGTTTATCTAAACGAACAAAAGATCACCTCACAAGAGGGGAAAAAAAAGGGGCAAGTAACTCAAAAAACTAAAGCGCAACATAAGAGTATAATGCCAGGAACAGACCTAAAAGACACAAAACACTCCAATACAGGGAACTGAAACACACAAACTTAAACAGACAAACACACAATCAACTAAACAAGATGCAGCCGTGAACGCCTCCAGCAGGAGACACAGGTGAGTGGGAGGAGCTAGAGAAGGCCACAACAGACCTGCACAGAACAAGCAGTGAAAAACCAAAATCACAGAACAAGCAGAACGTGTCACCATCAACAGTAGGCTTTTGCACTCAAATGCATCACCTCTTTATTAAGATCATCCGACTCTGTGCCCCCTACCCTCTTGGTTTATGGGGAAGTGAAAGGAAAGAGGAACCATGAACATCTCTGCCAACACACAGGAAATGTCCTTACAGTGTCCAGTCCAGCAGTTTTACCCAAAGAGTTGTATATGACTAGAGATGGGACGCTAACTTGGACACCATATTGGCATGGTATATATTCCAGTTCACTGCTGTGCTACAATTGTACAAACAGAGCAGGTAAAATGAGGATGTGACTTTTTACAATAAATTATTACTGTCAGTCCGGCAATAAAGGAGTGCGTCTGGAATACTTTTAAGGAAGATCTGAGCGAGTTTAGGTTGATCTTGTAGCCTATTCGAAGGCAATGGTAGCTTTAGATGTCACACTATTTTCAAGTTTTCTGGCAGGACCACCTATGTTTTGGGTTTTATGGAGGATGATCATGGTATTTGTATGAGTGTTTGACCTGAGATCAGACCAGAGGGGCCGCTGGTAAGCAGATTAATAAGCAGAGGAAAAGAAACTAACCAGGATTTTCTCAATAGAAGCGAGCGAAAAGTGAGCCCAGCGCTGGATCCCCATCCAGCAGGCGGACGAGGGACATTTGGAGTACAGAAAACTGCCTGCCCGGTGTCGCGTGGGTGCCTGAGTCCTGATAGAGGCTGGGTGGGATCCACTTGTAGAATAGGATCTCCCAGCCCAGCGCTGCCTCCCCCTGTAGGGTGAATTTGGCCCACGGTGGTGCTTCTCGACCGACTCCAGCGTGCTTTAAAGCCCAGACCTCACCGCTCTGGGACCTTGGATGAAGTGCTCCCTGTGCCCTCTCTCCCGCCCGCGGGCCCCCTGGACCAGCATATAGGTCAACCAGGCTGCACTGTTCTCAGTCCACTCCAACCATATCTGCTCCAGGCGGAGACTGGCTCATAGCCTTTACAACGGCCGCGAGCAGTTTGCAGCGATGCCGGACAGAAGAGTCTAACAGTTTGTGCAAATCTTAATCTGTGTGTAGATTTTAAATGATAAAACGTTTACTTATTTTTCTGTCCACTATTTAATTCTGGTGTTCATACATTATTGTGTTTTTACTTTTTTGAACATGTTTAAACATCCAAAACTGAGTCTCTAAAAGAGGGGATGTGCAGGTTGATGGTCTGTAATGGAAAAGCTTTTGTTTGTTGTTACTAAATGGAATTGTGTTATATTGGCTTACCCTGCAGAGATTGGGGTTTGTTTGTGTCGCTGATGTTTAACTGCTCTTTTATACAATGCAGTGCAGTACAAACAACCTGAAAGAGATTGGAGGGAGACAGAAAAAATATAGTTAATCCTCCTGCCACACATTTCTGAGTTTTATTTAGGTTTATTTTCTATTTTACCTCTTACCACCTGGCATCCACATGCGTAGACATCACATTTTGGGTTCCCTCAGTAGTTAATTCTGCTTAACTGGAGCCCTGTCAAAAAGAAGTTTAAAAAGGGATACAAAACTTTGAGTCCCACTTCCTCTTTTGATCTATCCTAAAAGCGTTCCCAGTTGTCTTATAATTATGGTTTTGACGTTTTTTGGGACATAGATCCTGCAGAGCGGCAGTGGTTCATCAGAAACTTGCCTTTGAGTTGTGGGCAGAACTGTTGGCATAGAGTAAGCTAGGACGTATTTCCTGTGAGCTTTTTGCATAGCTTACATCCCCTCATAACACCAAGCTAACATTAGCGGTGCAACAAAATAGGAAACGAATACTGGAGCTATCCAGCCTGACACTTTTGATCCAGATTCCAGCTCAGACAGGAAAGCAAAGACTGCACAAGCACACACCCGTGCAGCTGTGTTATGTTGCTAAAGAAAACATGCTTAATAAAAGTGTTTTATACAAAGGGCACACACACACACACACAAAAAACACAAAAAGAAAAAAAAAGTGCTACTCTCTGCAGAGAGAGTGAGAGCTTTTCAGGCTTGTCTCCTGCAGTTCCACAGAGGGACTCCAAGAGTTCAGACTCCAGTCTCCAGTTCAGACAGTGCCTCAGACTGCTGGGTCTCATGGCGTCTGTGTTAATAGTGGTCCCATTAGGCTGCTTATATATGCGGGAAGATTTTTATATATCCAGGAAGATTGTTACCATGGATGCCTCGTTGAAAGGCTGGGGAGAAACACACAAAGGCTTGACGGTGAACAGCTCTTGCAAGTCATTCATGCAGCCTGTCCACATAAACTGCCTGGAGCTTTTGACTGTCAACAAGTCACTTCGTCAGCACTGTTGGCCCACAGACCGGAAGTTTTGAACCGCTCTTGCGTGCTATCACTAAGAGTCATCCATGTCCTGGGCATAAGGGCATAATGAACCATGGGGCAGATCTACAGTCCAAAGGCAACCATCGCTAAAGGGAGTGGAAACTCCACAGTGGTGTGGTGGGTCAAATATGGACCATCTACGGTCAAGCAGAAATCAACCTCTTTGCATCAGTGGAGAATGCTCATTGTCCCAGGCTTTATTACCTGACCGATCAGGGACTGGATCAGGGACTGGGCTGGATGCGCTAGCACGCAAATGGCCTGCTGTACGCATTCCCACTGCTGGAGATGATTGCCCCAACCCTCGCCAGAGTGCAAGGAGGGAAGCACTCACGCATCTTGACATCTTGACCAGGAAAACTCTGGCTGGTGGAGATTTTTCAACTGCTGTACAGAGAATCATGGCCACTCCCCCTTTGCAAGAACCTGCTGTCTCAGGCACCCCAGGAAATCTTCCATCCTTATCCAGATCATGTGGCACTATAGGCTTGGCCTGTAAGAGGTTAAATCTGACTGCTACTGGTCTCCCAAAAATGTTGTTCAAACGATTCCAAACACCTGAGCTTCCTCTACGCATTTGCATATGATGTGAAATGGTGTTTGTTTGAGGACTGGTGCACTAAAACTGCTGTGGTGGCTTATCAAAGTTCTATTGATGACATTTTGTAATTTTAGCCTAAACATAGACAAAAGACTTTGACTGAGGTAAACATACCTTCTGTGCCTATCCAGAAAACATAAGGTAAATGACAACACTGTTACTCCTAGACCTCTTGAGTTAGTTTTCTTAAATGTCAGGTCTTTAGCAGAGAAAACATTTTTAATGAATGATTTTAATACAGAGAATAACCTTGATTTTATGTTTTAGCTGAAACTTAGATAAGAATAACAGTTCAGCTGCTCATCGAGTCAACCCCTCATTGAGGAAAGAACAGACAGAAAGGGCGGGGGGGGGTTTGCAGTTTTGTTCAATGAACTATTTCAGTGTACGAATCTATCTTCTGGAAGCTTTCCATGTTTTGAATATGTGACCCTACAGCTGAAGGCCTCATTCAAAACCATATTTATAAAAATGTACCAGCCCCCCCAGAAACCATGAGTTTAGTGAACTGCTGTCTATGATCTGTGTTGATTGTGACTGAATAATTATTGTTGGAGATTTTAACATCCATGTTGAAATCTCTCAGAACACTCTGGAAAATTTTGGGTTGACCCAACATGTAACAGAGCCCAAACACAACAGAGGACATATTCTTGATTTATTGATTTCCAAAGGTCTGAACATTTCCAAGATTACTGTTAATTCAGGTCTGTCTGATCACAGCTGTGTTTTCTTTGAAAGCATAATTCCAGTACACATAAATGTTTTGAGGGAGGAGATCACGAAATGGTATATAACTGAAAACACTAGCGAGATGTTCAACCAGATTCTCTCTCTAACACCTCCCTTCTCAGGGGTTCAGTCACTGAACTTGTCAGTAGCTTTAATGCCAATATGT
The DNA here is from genome assembly GCA_014656515.1 of Oryzias celebensis. NCBI lineage: Eukaryota > Metazoa > Chordata > Actinopteri > Beloniformes > Adrianichthyidae > Oryzias > Oryzias celebensis. The sequence continues at coordinate 22,015,717 of BNCR01000008.1, forward strand.
TAAATATCATAGATTATATTGGTCTCAGCAAGGTGCAAGTGATCTCTGGCAAGAAATTCCATACTTGTAAACAATGGAAAAAGAGTGTGTCAGAAATCCATCCATCCATCTACTTCCGCTTATCCGGGACCGGGTCGCGGGGGCAGCAGTCTAAGTAAAGATGCCCAGACTTCCTGCTCCCCGGCCACTTCCTCCAGCTCCTCTGGGGGGACCCCGAGTCGTTCCCAGGCCAGCCGAGAGACATAGTCTCTCCAACGCGTCCTGGGTCTTCCCCGTGGCCAACATCTATTGATTACAAAGGATTTGTGATCATTTCAAAATTATGTATAAATGTTTACTTGTAATAAATCATTTTCTGTTAGTAGGATAACAGACAGTTTGGTGTAATGGGCAAAAGGAAAATATACTTGGCCTTAACATACCTTTAATTCATTGTGTTGAAAAAAAAAAAAGAAAAAAAATTGAAATCGTGACTTTAAAACCGTGAATCGAATCAAATCGTAATTTGATTGCATTGTTACATTCTAACAGAAATTATGTTTCATTACACATAACAAAGTAAAATGCTTCAAACCGGACTATGAAATGTTTCATTAAATCATGAAATGTTTCATTAAATCATGAAATAAATACACGTTTCTTAAATCATTTAACATTTTCATGAAATATTGGCACATTTAATGAAACTTTTAATTATTTATTTCAATATTTAAATAATTGTTTGCACTTTTATTTAACATGGCATATAAATTGATTTCAATTTGTCATTAAATGTTTAAATGTGCTTTTTAAAAAGAGTTGTAATATTTTAATGCCTCTTATATGCTTCTTTTATTTATTGATTTCCAATTTTATTTATATAATCCCAATTTAAAAAAATGTATGACTCTTTTATTAAACAGTGCATATATTTATTTAGCCTTGTTTTGTCTGGACTTTCATAACCATCAACTCGCTGAACCAAACCAACGTCTCTCTTGAGGAACAAGTAATGCAAAATTCTTTTTTTTGGTTTTCTCGTGTGGTTAATACCCCCTTTAGGACGTCCCCCGTGTGGATCAGTTATCAGTGTGTTGTAACTCTGCTGCAAATGCAGGGTCTGATTCTACTTGGTTTATCTGAAGTGTAATGTGAATAGGTAGCGGCAAGCAAAATAGCATTAGGGAGGGGTCAAGAGGTCTAACTTTGTTCAATGAAAATTATATATTTTTTTGTATTTTTTTAATACAAAAAAAAATATTTTTAAATCAATCCAACGATACTCTAAACAATGTTCAGGTTTTGACACTAGAACCACCAGCAGTGTTTCTTGTAAAACAATTTTTCATTTTAATTCACCATTATAATTACTGTATTTTGATTCTTTTTTTTTTTTATTATTTTCTCGTGGGCCTTGAACAGTTTTCTTTTCTATAAACCCTTTAACGCCTGGCGTACATTGTTGTTTAAATAAACTTGCTGTGTTTTTTTAAATAGTTCCTAATTAAAATGCATAATAGTGCTCCCTCTCCCTCATCACAAAATGAAATCTGTCTGCGCCCTTTCTTTTAATAAAACTAAATATTTAGAAGTCTACAGAAAGCACATGTTGTCAATGTGTCTTTTCAAACATGATTGAAAGAAAAAATTCAAACTTTAGTACAATGCTCCTTATTAAAGATAGGGATCTAATTCATGAGATAGGTACCCTTGCAATTTTTTTAATCCATTTTGTTTGATTCAGTGCTCAAAAAGGCCTGTTTTTATCTAAAACATAAAAATATTTCTCAAAAATTTTATTTTGAAAGATTGAAGTCGGAACTCATTTTAATGACTTCTTCCGACTTCAACCTTTCAAATTAAATGAGGTTTCCAGGAGTTAGCGTGCTAGGGTAAACTGTAAGTACACCTTTTTATCAGGAGAAGAAAATTGACGAGGAGGCTGGACCCATTTAAAGAAGATAACATACGGAGTAGACCGTAAATTATTTGCACTTAAAAAAAAATAGAAGATGTTTTGCACGTCGGTGGAGGCTAAGCTAACTTGCAGTGAGCAGCTAATGCACAAGTGAATTAGCATATGAGCATGTTTGGATGACTTAAAACAATTTAAACTGATTAATATATATATATTATTTTAATTGAATTATTTATGTGATTTAGTATTTGTATGAAGTGGGATGCGCTGAGGGTTTAAAGTTGTTTGCAGTTTTATTAAAGCGTATCTACTATAATCATTATAATGCTAATGGTAACAGGTTGAGGGCTTATGTTCGTGAGGAACTCCTGTCTCCATTGATTCTGTTTTGCAGTAGAACTGGACCGAGCATGACCGATTCGTCGCTTCTTAACTCTGAGCTGGAGTTACAGCAGCAGGAAGAACTTTATCAGCAGCTTCTGATGCAGGTACCGTCTGTTTACCTGTTCTTCTATGCACCTTGTATTGTTTACTTCTCAGTGTGTTGTCAAGCATGACTGTAGACACTACTGCTGATGTTTAAAGTTAAGTCTCTTGATTTTAATCTTATTCTCTTATCTCTGTATAGATGTATTTCTGTTGTTACACTTTTTGGTTTTATTTTTGTATTGATTATTTGAAATAAATAATTTCCAAATCCAAATATCTGCAACAGTTTTACATCTTTTGTGGTAAACTGCAGAAAAAAAAAACCTTTTTCAGATGCATCATGGGTAATTAAGTTTTGTTAGCAGCACAAAAAACCAACCATTTTAAACCCATGTCAACAGCAGATGTGGATTGTTTTCATCTATGAAATAATGTCCAGGAGAAACTCTTCATTTTTCTTAACTTTAAAACTTTAGCATCTTAATGTTAATATCAAATATTGTCTACTAGTTTGTTACATTTAGAAAAAGTAAATATTAACAGCTTTATTCAGTAATTCCAAGGTAACATCATTTTGTAATTGTTGCTCCAACAACAAAAACATATTTCTCTTTTGGTGCAATGTAAGACTCGGAAAACGGGAAATCGTTTTTCCTTGTTCAATAAATCAATTAACAACAGTCAATTTATTAATCCTTAGAACAGAAATCTACGTTTTTGTCTCCAAAATGGTCAGTTTAACTTCCTTAACATCCTTAAAGTTGAACCATAAATTACAGTGAAATTTGAGTTTGTCTTTTTGACTTGTTCAAATATCTAGAATATCTATTAAAAAAAAAAAAAAAACAAGTTTGAAGTCTTTGAAGGGGTCAAATAGTTTGCAATGAAGACTTCTAGAGTTGGTGTTTGGAGCTCGTTGAAGGTTTTCCTTGAAGCAGACCTGAGGTTCTGGAAGTGGTATTTATTTCATATGTCCTAATAAAACAACAGACATTTACAGACATGTACCTTTAGCTTTTATGATTATTACTTAGTACAAGTTTTACATTAATTCCAGTTTGTAAAGTTCGTTCAGCAGTGAAGTGTTTATTGATCACACTTTTCTGAACTGTTTTTAAAGCTTTGATTTGTTTTGTGTTTGTTAAAAATATCAAAATAATCTTTCCAGACAATGGGGAAGCTAGAAACCGCAGACTCCAAATCCATCCGCCCTCAGCCTGGTGAGCTTTGGGATAAAAAAAAAAAAAACAGCTTAAAACTTACCCACACACACACACACACACACACTCCCTCATAAATATTTAATTGTGCAACAGCTCTCGAAAACAAATCCACAGTTACTAAATTATCATTTACATTTTTAAATTGTCACCTTTATTTTTCTGTTTGCTTTGTCTCCACGCTTCCTGCCAGGTATGTGTGTGAAGACTTTCACAGAACCAGGAAAGGAGAAAGTCTTCATCAACATCTGTCAGTCCAGCTCTGTCCCGCCCCCTCCTGAACTGACCAGAGACGAGCTGGTGGATCTGCTGCAGTCAGATGATCCGAGTGGCTACAGAGTTCCCATGAGCCTCGGCGAGCCGCACATAGAGGTGGATAACTGTACGTAACTCAGAGCAAAGACACACTGTCTATGTCTAACCAACTCAGTGGCCTAGTGGAGAGTGTCTGCCCTGAGAGTGGTAGTGGTAGGTTCAAGTCCATAGTTGAGTCATAGCAAAGACTTTAAAAATGGGAGCCAAAGCTATAGTTGACACTCAGCATTAAAGACCCACTCCAATGAAAACATGTTATTGTAGCATTTTTTGTTGTAATGACAACATATGAAAGAATTTAGAATTAAATCTGCTTCTCTGAGTATTTCTTTATTCAAATTGTGATAGAGATGTAGAGAATTGTGTTGAGATATAGATGTCTGTGACTGGAATGATGAGAGTTGTGTAATCTTTGAAATTGTGCAATCGTGTCTGCAGGGAGAACACTAGGAAGTTGCACAAACAAACTTTTTTTTGTTCCACTTTTCATGGATTCCAGGCAGCAAATTTGGACCGTTTGCTGTTACCACGAGTCACTGCTGAAATAGAGTGCAGTATGTGCAAAGGGAGCTTCATGCATACAAATGTATCTGCAGCAATGCTAGAGGCCCTGGTGCTTCTGACCTTTTGTGAACATTTTCAAATCCAATTCATGCTTTGTTTTTTTTTTCTGATTTATTGACTCTGTTTCTCTTTCAAGTAGTTTTTTGTTTAAGTCCAATATATCGGTTTCAGGTTCTCAGAGTTGCACAGCCTATGATGTTGTCATCAACCAGGATTTCTTCCAGAAGTGCCAGGTGTGTACACGCACGCGCGTGTTTATGCGAGTATGCACATATGTGCATGTGTGAGTATGTTTGTGTGTCTGTGCAAGTGTGTGTGTTTATATGTTTTGTGTTTGTGTACGTTTGTGTGCACGTAGATGTGTGCATATTGTTGTGTATTTAGGTTTATTTGTGTGCACGTGTTTTTTGTATGTTCTCGTGTGTCTGTGCATGTGTGTGTGTACGTAGGTGTGTTTTTAGGTCTGTATGTGTATATAGGCGTGTAAATGTGTGCACAGTTGTGTGTATGTGTGTGCAAATATGTTTGTGTGTATGTGTGTGACATATTTTTGTGTTTGCATGTACCGGTATTTGTGTGAATGCATCTGTGCATGTGTGTGTTTATGTATATGTGTGCATATGTTTGTGTATTTAGATTTGTGTGTGCAGGTGTTTGTTTGTGTGCACATGTGTGAACGTGTTTGAACATGTGCGTGTATAGGTTTGCATGCATATATGTGAGGGTATGTGTGAGGCTATATGCGTGTGCACATGTTTGTATGTATATTTGTGAGTGGGTGTGTGCATGTGTGTGGGGTGCAGATAAAGGCATGTGGTTTTAATGTCATTTAAAATCTTCTTTTTGCACATTTTCCATAAACGACTTCAGATTCAGATGAAAGTGACCGTGTTTCTTCTTCATTGTAAAGTTAGTTCTTCTGTGTTTCAGGAAGATGCTTTATTCCAGCAGTTTGTCATCTTAGTGACTGCAGAGGGTTTAGAGAATAAATATAATCTGGAGCTGAGCAGAGGTGAGTCTGTGTGTGAATTGGTGTTCATCCTGGAAGCACATCAGTTACTCTAGGTTTGCTCTTCTGCAGACTGGAAAGTGCTGAAGAACAGAAAGTTCCTGGGTTCTGTGAGCGAGCAGAACATTCGCACAAAAAGAAGGCCAATAATTCAAGTTCTGCAGCCCCAGTAAGTTTTTACAAAAAGGAACCAGGCAAATGTCTAACCATTTAGAAAATGGTTTTCTAAATCCTGACGTTTTTCTGCAGGGAGGGGTCCACCGCCAGCTGTAAACGGTGAGAATCTTTATGCAACAACAGGATGTACCACCTCCTCCTTTCAAAAATGGTTTGGAGAGATTTGGGCATCAAAGTTCCAGATTTTCAAGCACATTTTGTGCTGTTTTCTAACATGTGTCATACATCTGTGGTTCATTTACTATTGCCTTTGAAACAAACAGTATTCCATATGAAATACGATGCTGTCTGAAAGCTCAAAGACCACAAGCAGTTACCCCAATATTGAGAAATGTCTTCAGTTCTATAATCTTGTGATGTATCCACAAGCACTTTTTTAAACAGATTTGAGATGCTAAAAGATTCTAGGAAAAGGTGGTCCCCAACCTTTTGGTCACTGCAGACTAGTCAATGCTGTGGTGGCGATCTTACGATATTGCTGTCTTGAATATACCTTTGAGGGCCGCCATCATTTGCGTTAGCCAGCAGTTGCACCGACATGCTAGATTCACCTGGTTTGTACTCAAATGAAGGTGGATCCATGCCTTCTCAGTGTGGTTGGGAAGTAGCGCTCAGACTCTTTTATCAACAAGCACAGGATTGTGCTTTTCAAATCCGGTAGCATTTTTTTGGCTTGCCAGCATTTTTGTGTGAACATACTAGGCGTATATTCACACTCAAGTGTGACCTATTTAAGCGGTTAAACCAGACAGTCATCCTGTCGTGGCAGCAGCTCCGTCTGTGTATATGCCAACACTAAAGCCTTGTTTCCACTGAGCTGTCCAGTACGGTAATGGTCTGGTATTTTGATTGTTTCCGTTGTAAAATGCACCTATTAAACAGCACTTTGTTTTCTGTTATTTTGAAAGGGTAAATGACTAAAATAAAGCCTATTATATTCAAATCTTAAAATGATGTCTCATCTGTAAACTGATGCTTATAGAAGATTTTTCAATCTTTCATTGGGTTCTTTATGCAAAATAATATAACATTTTACCTGGGGTGCCCAAACTTTCAATCCCCACTGTAGCTATTTATTTCTCTGTAGAAGTCTATGGGTTATTGTCTTCTTGGAGCCAGCAGGTACTTCCTCTTAGGAACACCAGGGGAGAGGGGTCAAGCAGTCCAGTTCTCTATATACAGTCAATGGCTGTTGCAGATTTGACGATGAATTTATTTAGTTGCTGGAAGACTGCATGTTGGTGCAGTGGTTAGCACTCTCACCTCACTGTCAGATGTTTCTGATTCAAATCCCAGTAGAGACTTCTTCTATTTGCTAAAATGCTTCACTTTTTAATCATTTGTTGCTACCAACTGTTTTGAGACCTGCAACCTGTTTAAATGAGATTTATGTGTTTTGTTGTTAGCATAAAATGGATGGGATTTGTATTCATAATTTGATATGAAACGCATTCAAGTCTTCTTTACCCAGACCAAAGTTCAGGCTGCTGGTGGAGCCTCATACTGGAGACCCTGAGAACCTCATAGCAGAGATAGAGCTCCCTGGAGTGGTAAGACCTCTCAGTCCATAACCTGTTCTTAGCATGGATTCATTATGTTTGCCTCATTTTCACAAACTGCTGCGATCAATGATATTTTCAAATGTGATGTTAAGGAATGTTCTTTGTACGTATTTAAAGTCTTTTGAAGACACTCGGAAACTTCCTGACGTCACAGTTTGGTACGTTTAGTCAGAAATCAAATAATACATGTACAAGTTGAAGGGTAACCCAACAGTAAATCCACTTTTTTTGCCTGTTTAACTGTACTAATGGGGCTCTAAATGTGCTGACTGTTGGTCCTTGCCACATTTTAAACTATTTAAAATAAACTTGTTGAAGGTCCTGAAAATATAGTCTAAAACAGTCTGTGTGCTGCTCCCTAGAGGTTGAAACGAAGCAGTAAAATTGAATTTTGTGATGTTGTTCAGAAGGTGTTCAGAAGTTGCACGCCATCATGCTCTGCAGTTCCAGTTTCTCAGCCTGCCTGACCTCGTCCTGCCTCTTTTTAGCATTTTTCAAATCTTGACGGAGAGGAGAGTCAGCCTCCAACTGTCCTGTTGTGTTACCCTTTAATATCTTTACACTTAGAGTGATGACACGTTTGTTAATTTTGTTAATAACCCAGGTTAGTGAGGTAATCTCAGCACTGAAAATGTTTCTGCTCTAACTCATTGTTGTTGTCGGGAAAGATGAGCAGGATCAGTTTGGTTTGAGAGTTTGTCTTATAAAGTGAAGGAAGATATTTCTGCAGGAAAGGAACAGTACAACTGTAAGTGTTCACATGAATAATTAGGTTTAGAAAGCTGGCTCAGTCCCAAATGTTTTCCCTCAAAGATTTTTACTTGATGGACAAAGGTAACTGTGAAGGAGCAGTTATTAGCATTAATAATTAAGCCCTTCTTTGTATAAATGTTAACTTTCTGTTTTACAACCCTTAATACTAGGTTTCATATAATAATACATATTGAACATTCAAGTAATAACTTTAATTAGTGCAAAAAACTTTATGAACATAAAAATAAAGGCAAAATAGACTTATCTCAGTGTGAGAAATTTGCATGAGCAAATTCGGCAGCTCACCTCTTAAATCTGGGAAGGGTAGGAGTCAAAGCTGCTCTGAGGCGTACATGCACACGCTCATTGGTAAGCTGGGAGCGGTACTTGTTCTTAATGATGTTGAGAAGGCTGATTCACAACTGTTTAGTAGAACCAAACATTGTTAATGTGTACAATGCCACTTTGATGAGAGAAGGAAACTTTGCTTGAGCCAAAACATGTCAAGATCAGAGGATTCCCGTCAGCCTGCAAATCTACGTAAAAGCTCCATTTGGAGGGACTGTGGACTTGCTAATTTGTACCAATGTGTGGCCTCTTTTGAAAAAATGACAACATTCTTCACTAAAAAGAGATTTTTAACAAAGATCAAGAGCTGGTCTCCCAAAGTAAAGCCATTGAAGTCTTACTGTTGTCAATTAACTTCTTGATGAAGTCAGAATTGATCCCTTTCATCTTCTTCAATGAAGGAAAATGTGCACAGTCCTTCTCCAGATCCATCTTCAGAATGACCAGTTTCTTCTGAAAAGACTGAACAGCAGTCACCAAGTCACACACAAAATTATCTTTTCCTTGGGTAGGTCCCCGCGTCTGTGTCAACCAATCAGGGACCCAACTTTGGGCATGTGACTGTTTCAGTGACAGCGGTAGAATACACATCCAATATGGTGGATCGGATCTCCTGAACTTCCATTCATTTTCAGCAGTTTCCTGAACTCTTCCCGCTACTGTTGGGGCGACAGTCTGCTTCAAACACGTACAGAGAGAGACGGAAACGCCGCAGAAGCGGCTGTCATCCAGACAGCGAATCTGAAGCTCACTATACCTGAGAACCTCTCAATCGGGGTGATCACACTTTTTTGGCATACGAGCTACTTAAAACTCATAAAATAATGTAAAGTTTTCATTTTTAAGAGCTCAAGCATCCAACCAACATGCTGTTACAACAGAAACACATGATTCCTGTTTAATAACTATGAAAAATCCATGGATGAACAAATCCTTTCGTGACAACCCGAGCGAGCCCTTCACTCAGCATTTTGTGGGTATCTGTCTTTATAAAGTGACAAACCCCTTCTAAGTCAGCTGCTCTCGTGGTGAATGTGAATGCGTCGTCATTTTTGTTATCAAAGGAACCCCATGGTTTGAATCCCACACCCGACTTTCGTAGAACGTTGAATCTTTTTTCCACTAAATTACTTAACACACACAAATATTGATTAAATGCATCAGGATAATTCTTTGGATTTGAATTGTTATTGGAGCGGATATTTTATAGGGGCCTCCTCCCAGTGGGACATGCCCGGAACACCTCCCTAGGAGGCTTATTATTTGATCACTGAATTTTAACCTTTTTTGTTGGTAGATGGTTTATATATCTGTTAATTTTTTTATTTTTTATTTTTTGATGGCGATCTACATGGAGACGTGATCACTGATGTCTTTGTAGAGCTCCTCGAAAGAGAAAAAAACAGATCTCTATGCTCTATATCTATATTTAATTGATCTATATCATCCATGTCTTCCTTGCATTGTAAATGAAATACAGCCAGAGCCACATGTAGTGATTAACAACATTAGCTGCTAGCTCCTCCCACAGGTGAACAAGGTTTCGAGCGTAGGGAACTAATTTTTGTCTACGCGGCGAGCAGAGAATTTGCGATGAGAGAGGGGCGGGCCACGTGAATTGGCCACGCGGATTGCATTTGGTGTGATTGCACCTTGAGCCTTTGGACTTCTTGTTCCTTCAAGGAAGGTGCCTCATCAGTGGTGATGGAGAAACTTTTCTTTTTAGATTTATTCCCCTCTGAGTCAGCATTTCCTTTATGGATAAGCAATGTCTTCTCCTTTTGTATGTCTTTGATCACTGATCCGAAACGAGAAGTTAACTAAACGTGTTGTACAGCTTCTGTTGCTCCTGTCTGTGAAGTTAGTTTGTGGAACTGTGTTGTCAGACAAGGTGGTCACCAGGTCTGAGCTCTTCTCTGCTCTGCTCTGCAGCTGTCGTCTCGCTCGCTGCTTCTGGATGTTGGTGAGGATCGACTGGTGCTTACTGCTCGGCCCTCCCTCTTCCATCTCGATATCTTTCACCCCTTTCTTGTTGATCAGGAAAACACAGTGGCACAGTTCAACATCCAGACCCAGGTAAACAAAGCCAAAATATGTCAATGCCAAACAAAGTGGATCAATGACTCATAATAATCAAGTTTCCTGTTCTTCTGCACACTTTATTCTTTTTCCCTCCCAGATCCTCACAGTCACAATGCCTGCTGTGGTGTCTTCATGAAGTACTTGAACTTTTTATTTTTTTCATAATCATATTTTGTTTGAATAAATGTTTAGAATAGTTGTGTGTCTGTATTTCCATTTATTGGTGGCTCTGGGTTACAAGCCGGAATCGGAGTGGGTGTGCGTATCAAGCTCTTTCCAACTGAGTCGTTTTTAGACAAAATTACTGTGGCGCAGTGGTTAGCGCTCTTGCCTCACAGCAAGAAGGTTCCTGGTTCAAGTCCTGGCTGGGGGACTTGAAACAGTGTCACCAATAGGGAGACCTTTCTGTGTGGAGTTTGCATGTTCTCCCCGTGCATGCATGGTTTTTCTCCAGGGACTTCAGCTTCTCCCACCATCCAAAAACATGCTTCATAGGTTCATTGGTGCAACAGACTGAGTAGCCGTGTTAGGCTCCAGCAGCCCCATGACCCCAAAAGGTCAAAGTATTTTAGAAAATGAATGACTGTAAAAGTAAACAATATCTGGTTGTTAAACAGACCAAGCTGAACAAACATCTTTGTCCTTACACTCTCCTTCTCAGTGAGGAAAAACTCATAAAAAAAACATCTTTTTTGGGGGGGGGGACTAAGAAACCTCAAGGTTTCTCACATTAAGGAGAGATCCTCAACCCCTCAGCAGGTGATGTGCTAGAACAAAGGCATGATAAACAAACTAAAATAAAGCATTGGCAGATGGCTAGTGATGTAATGAAGATTGCAGGTGGGGGGAGTGGGGGTGGGAGAAGGATACAGACCCTGGTTCGGGTAGGGGGGAGAGGAAGAGGGGGAACGAGGGGGATGAAGAGGGAATAGGAGCGAGTAGAGCCAGTGTGGTAAACTTCATTACAGTCGGTGAGATAGAGAAGTAAGTTAAATAATCTCTGTTTACTAGCTACCCTGACAATAATCCTGTCCAACGAGGAAGGTTTTAATTCTAACTTTGAATGTAGAAACTGTGTCAGTCTCTCTTACATGAGCTGGAATCTTATTCCATAAAACAGGAGATTGGTGGCTAAAGGCTCTGCCTCCAACTGTGCTTTTAGAGATTCTAGGAACAACAAGCAGTCCTGCATTTTGTGAGCAAAGTGTTCTGTTTGGTTGGTAAGGCTCTATGAGATCTTTAAAATAGGATGGGGCCAAACCATTCAAGGCCTTATAGGTTAGCAGGAGGATTTTGAACTGGATTCTAGATTCAACTGGGAGCCAGTGAAGTGAAGCTAACACAGGAGTAATGTGTTCTCTTCTGCTGGTTCCTGCTAACAATCTAGCTGCTGCATTTTGAACAAGCTGGAGACTTTTTAGAGAACTTTTAGGACACACTGATAGCAAAGAGTTACAGTAATCCAGCCTAGACGTAACAAATGCATGGATGAGTTTTTCAGCATCACTTCTAGACAATATGTTTCTGATCCTAGAAATATTGCGTAGATGAAAAAAATGCAGTTTTACAAGCCTGTGATATGTGAGCCTTAAATGATAAATCCTGGTCAAATAAAACCCCCAGGTTTCTAACTGTGGGATTGGAGGCTATATTTACACCATCCAGGGAGACCATCTGAACAGGTAGAGCATCTCTCAGGTATTTTGGACCTAGTATAATAACCTCAGTTTTTCTGGGTTGAAAAGGAAGTCATCAACTGTCCTTCAAATCTTGATGTCTTTAATACAGGCACTAAGTTTCTCTAAGCGTTCATTCTGGTCGGGTTTAATGAACAGATACAACTGTGTATCATCTGCATAACAGTGAAAATTAATCCCGTGTTTCCTGATTATGTTCCCTAGAGGCAACATGTAAAGCATAAACAGGATGGGTCCTAAAACTGAGCCCTGTGGGACTCCGTAGCTAACTCAACTATGATGGGAGGAATGTCCATTTACATGAACAAACTGTTACCTATCAGATAAGTAGGATTTAAACCATTGAAGGGCAGATCCTCTGATCCCTATATCATGCTCTAGTCTCTGGAGTAAGATGCTGTGGTCTATAGTGTCAAAGGCTGCGCTAAGATCTAACAGGACCAGCATAGAGATGAGTCCTTTTTCTGTGGCCAGTAACAAGTCATTAGTGACTCTAACTAGTGCAGTTTCAGTGCTATGGTGAGGTCTGAACCCTGACTGGAAATCTTCAAAGAGGCTATTGTCCTGTAGGTGGAAGTAAAGCTGTTTAACTACAACTCTTTCTAATATCGTTGAGATAAAGGGGAGATTTGATATTGGTCTATAATTGGCCAGAATGCCAGGATTTAAACTGGGCTTTTTCAAAAGAGGCTTAACAACTAAATATTTAAAAGACTGTAACCTGTGTCTAGAGAAGTATTTATAATAATTAAAATTGATTCATTAATTAGAGGGAAGGTTTCTTTAAAAAGCTTAGTGGGGATTGGGTCTAAAAGACAAGTTCAGCTTTTGGAGGATGTAATAACTGATGTTAATTCTCCTAGATCTACGGCAGTGAAGCAGTCTAATGTTACAGAGGTTTCTATAGATGCCTTTGTTTCTACTGTTTTAGCCTGATCTGGGCTGATAGTAGGCATAACTTTGTTCAGCTTATGTCTAATATTTAAGATTTTATAATCGAAGAATGAAAGAAATTCTTCAGAGCTGAGAGTAGCAGGAATATGTGGTTCCACTGCAACAAAGATAATGAAAGTATGTCTTTTTTTTCTTTTTTAACTTAAAGATATGAATCATAATTAACCAAAAATACGATTAGTTCTTAAAATGCATTGATCACAGAGTGCAAACATTTAGATATGATTCATCTTAGTCATGCCATCGTATTACAATAAAGATTTTTGAAAAAAATCACTTTAAATTTAAATTTTCTCATGACCAAAAAACATAAATGTGCTCTCCACGCTTCGTTCAGCGTGAAAGAACCCGCCCACAACACTAGATCGCCCAAGAGAAGCCTGAAAATCCACTGACGCAGCACAGGAACAGTGTTCACATTCCCATGGTTCAGGTTGCTGGCCCTACTATAGAACCTGTGTTTGTGTACCGCGCCTGGACAGCTGATGATGTCATAGCTGCATCCAAACACCCGAGAAAGGTGGTGAGGTCTTGTCACCAGATCTGGAGGACTTTATCAGAGACTATCTGCCCAATACTGGAGAAATGGCCAGGGTCATGCTGCACATCTTGAGCCAATCTCAGTTTTTCACCCTAGGAAATCACTTTAGTGTCCGACTCCAGCCTGCAACTCATGACTGGCGTGATACTGCCAACCAGGATGAAACGAACGTGGCCTACAGACAATGGAAAGATGAGCTGAACGGTTGTTCGTGCTCACTTCCCAGTTCAGTATGACCACTCAAAGGTCAGCGCCTGCATACAATGAGAGGGTGAGGATGAGGACGAGTTCTCCGATCGACTGCAGACCACTGACGACAATTACAGTGGTTTGATCCAACCTGGTGGCTTCCCACAGGGGGACATGACACCTTATGAGACCCTCCTCAAGCAATGTTTTCTCAACAACCTCCAGAAGACTCTTGTGTTGGTTGTGACAGAACTGTCCGCCTGGCCGAGGTCATGCGCCATGCCAAGCATGAACAGCGCCACCAGCGGGAGAAGGAGAACCAGGAGAACAAATCAAAAAGTGACATGCACAGCTGCACAGCTGCACAGCTGCAACGTCTTCGTCATGCATCAGGGAAGGGTTATAGCATTACTCCAATGTCACAGGGCTACTGTGAGTCACCAACAGTGTACGACAGAGCCTTGGCTGCACCACTCTCTTCATTTAAACCTTCTTCAGCATCTGTCCTTTTGTACTTCAAACTTCAAACTTTATTTATTTGTACGGCGCCTTTCCTTCTTGTGAAAACCCAAGGCGCTTTACATAGAAATAAATAAATAAAAGAAAAATATAATAAGATAAAAATAATATTAAAAATATGATAATAACAAAAAAATCAATTACAATTACCGCCACCCTTCCCTCCCCAGCTCCTCCCTCCATCCACCCAGCCCCCACAATACATGACACCCCCCACAGGAAAACTGAACAAAGATTAAAAACTGCAGCTCTAAGGAAAAAGTCTGGCTCAGTACTGCTGAGGAGAAAAGATAATACGGGGATCCGTTTATTCCAAGGTCCAGCCCAACCACAGGGGTCATCACCGCAGTGCTCTACCCAACACAGGGCAGACCAGAGCCCCCTCAACATGGAGGTACCCCAGCTGCCCCAATGAGAATGAGCACCACAGCACCAGCTCACTCATAGGCAGGAGGACCCCGGAACAGCGGATTCCCGTGAGGAAACACTGGAGTTAAAGAATAAATGAATAAAAAGCATTAAAAAAATGATAATAAAAATAAAAATAAAAAAATAATAAAATAATAATAAAAATTAATAAATAAATATGGTTAGTATATTAAAACAATAATTGTGTACATAAATTAACTATAAAATTATTCAAATAAAAGTTAATAATTACTTTTTTTTTAAAGAGGAAAATATCAAATTAAATAATTCTAAAAATCATAAAAAAGCTAAATTAAAAAGGTGGGTCTTGAGCCTTTTCTTAAAAACCTCTATGCTCTCTGCGGCCCTGAGGTTCTCCGGGAGGCCGTTCCAGAGGCGAGGACCATAATGGTGGAATGAGTTCTCCCCATAGGTTTTGGTCCTCACCTTAGGAACAACTAAGAGGCCGGTGCCAGAGGACCTCAAGGTCCGTGAGGGTTCATATCTTAAAAGCAGGTCACTTAAATTAGAAGGTCCAAGACCATTAAAACATTTATAAACCATTAAAAGAACTTTAAAATCAATCCTGAAACGCACAGGGAGCCAATGCAGCGATTTTAAAATGGGTGTGATGTGTTCCCGCCCCCCTTGTAGTGTGAGGATTTGATTTGATGCTTTGCTCTCCCACTAGGAAGCAGTGTGCCTCTGACACTGTGGCTCTTTTGCACCATCTGGCAGCTGAAGGCCATAAAGTGAGACGTCACAAACTGCAGTTTGTAGAAGAGGAGGTTACTTTCCTCGGTTACATTTTCAGCGCTGAGGGCAAACACCTTTCCTCCAAACACCTCACTGCAATCCAACAGGCACCGAGACCTGAGAATCTCAAACAATTCTTGTCTTTCATTGGGTTGTGTTCCTACTGCAGAAGTTATCTGCCAAATTTCTCTGAGCTCACAAAACCTTTGGGAGAATAAGCTAGATCAAAAAAACATAAATAGATAAATATAGACATCTCATCTGGTGAATATAATTTATGTATTTTCAGAGCTATTGAGCATCTATATTATGATTTATATTTCTATTAAAATTGATAATAAAAAATAAATAAAATATACTAAAGAATGACTTTCTCCCAAAATATGTATTGGTGATGAGTCTTCATTACTAGCTTATATAAATGTTGACATTTTTTTTGCTTTTGAGAGATTACTGATTTTTTTTTATAGAATGGTCTTTTCTTGATGCTTGCACTCTGTTGACAGCACCTTGATAGCCGTCTCGCTGCCGTGTCTCCATCTGCAGCTTGAAGAGAGCGCTTTTCATTGAAAAGCCAAAAAAAAGTTGTTTTTTTTTAATGCACTTGTATGTGACTCTGTGTTAATAAATAATGATTGAGATACTTGCTGTTACGTTTGAACGCTCATCCCCATGTACACTAAGGGACACTTTAGAGTGATCAATTAACCTATGAAGCATGTTTTTGGACTGTGGAAGCAAGCCAGAGTACTTGGAGAAAACCCACGTATGCTCTGAAGTACAAGTAAACTCCACACATAAAGGTCCTAGCCGGGCTTTGAACCAGGGCCTTCTCGCTGTAAGGCGAGAGCACACTCCCATTAATTGAATAATTTACTTTGTAGTTTACAGAACCTCAGTAACTGTATAATAACTGTCTTTAGCATTGCTCTCTATGAGCAATACATCAAAAAGTTCTTTGTATAACTGACAATTGATGCTGTATTTCCTGGTGGCTTCACCAAATGACAGCATATAAGACTAAACAGTATGGGACCCAGTACAGAACCTTGAGGCACCCCACATGTCAGTTGGTGTCTTTGGATGAACATTCATTTTTGTTGACTAAATAGAAATAATTTGTTTCAGAGATGAACCTCCCATAAAGGTGTCCCACATGCAGTTTTCCTGCAGTTTAACTACTCTGAGGCATCTGTTCCAAATCTGACTGAAGCACGTCAGTAAATCTAAAAAGTAAGGGTCTGTTTTGCTGAAGTTAAGACTAGCCTGTTCAGGAAGAGCAAAAAGCTCATGATTTACAGATTATTAAATTTTTTTAAAGGACTGAAGAACAAACAAAGAATAAAAAACCTAGTTGATAAGCCTGAAAGCTGAAACATAGGCCGCTCTCTTTGGTTTTACCCGTTTTAACTGCTGACAGTCCTTGTTAATGCTGGAGACCTTCTCTGTCTAACGGAAGAGAGACTTTTATTATGAAAAGCTACAAAATAGGCTATTCCCTTCAGACTGCAAATGGAACTGCCCTACTTTGTTTCATTTTTTTCCCAAAATTTACAATCTTGAGTCACTGATCTTGTTTTCAAATATGGACTTTATTATTATGTCGTATTAATATTACTTGTTATTCCAGTTCAAAGTGCCGTGGGGATCTTTTTATTTTTGCTTTGTGTTGAATGCATTACTACAGTAAGTTTGTTTTGTCTTGTCAACTTAAAGGAGGTGGAATTTTTCGTTTTTAATCAGGTATTCTCATTTTATTAGAACTGACATTTGTGATTTATTAAAGGTATGTTCTGTGGCTGCCAGGTGAATAATCTCGTGTTAAATGTCTGTTAAACACAAACACTAAAAGGCATGGACAAAGCCATGTAATGCTTTGGTTTATCTATCCAGCCTGAGAACTCCATATTTGTTTCACGTCCCTGATGGTCACTTTGGACTCTTTAACATGGGAAAAAAAACCCTTGTCCTCAGTGAGACAAACAGGCTTCACAGCTGCATGTACACCGTAAAAACCACAAAGAAAATCTTGGCTGCAATAGTCAGCAGCTCTGGTGGGAAAAGTAAAAAGACAAAACTAAATGATTCCTTAGTAAGTTGTAGGACTATTCAGTTGTATTCCCAACACATGAATAAAAAATGAAGCTCCGATATTAAAATCATTTTATAAAATCATGGCCCGAAAGAATGCAAGACTGTTGGAAGGAAAGGAGAAAAAGGAGGTAGCACATGTGAAAGTGTCGCCCTCTTCTGGTCTGAAAGTCCTTCATCTTTCAACCATATTATGCTGCTTCAGCATGGTCACTTCGGCTGCTGCAGCTTATTCCAGCCTTCAGGGTGAAAGCAAAACACAACCAAACAGGTCAATGACAGGGTCACACGCACACACTCACACTCATTTCTGAGTAACAGTAGAAACTAGGGGCGTGCATCTTTTCCTCTCCCATGATTTGACCCGCTCCACAAATCCATACATAAAAGATTCAATAAACAACTGAGTCTTATTCTTTTACCTAAATGGATATAGCCATTTATTTGGCGTTCAAAGCTGTAAATGAAAATGTCTTTAAACAGAGAAACTTTATTTTCTTATTGTGTTTTTTTTATAGTTCCAATAAAAACAAAATGTCTTTGACCTAACTTCAAACATTTGAACCTGTATTTTGTGTCCTTTAAACTGTTTTGTTCTTTGTTGTTTAATAAAAGTGTGTCATATTAATTTTTTCAGGTATTGTGTGCAGTGAAAAAATGCTGATCATATGATGGGCGTCATTTTGTTTCCATCACATGTACATAAAACGGCAAAGATAGCAGAAGCACAACAGGAAGAGAAACTGAAAGTTTTCCAGAAATCAATTGATTTGTTGATCCTGATTGATTTTTATACCTCTTTACCAACATAATCTTGATTGTGTCAGTGGTTTTGAACTGATGCTGCTGTTACTGTAAGTACTAGATCAATGTTTTGATACCGACTGTATCTGTGTCTTTTACATCCATAATATAAAGTGATTGGTCAGAAAACGTGTTTGTTGTGGATATGGTCAGAACTCCACATGTGAACTCCAACAACAAATCAGGAGTTTCTATAGTGAGCCGTGTGTGCTAACAGCCATTGACTGTTTATGAGAACTGGACAGAGCGAGCGTGACATCACCCATGAAAAGGGTTTACGTCCAGCTCCAACTCAGTCGACATTTTTTTTGCAATACTGAGGCCTGCATGATGGAACCAGACGACATTAGTAAGCAGTGGTTGGTCCGAGTCAGTCTGGGTCATTGTTGCTGTGGCACCCGCTCTGGCCAATCAGGAACAAGACTGTCGGAAGTCCACACCCCCTACCACTTGAAGGCAGGCTTCATAAAATCTGCCAATCTGGGGGCCAGTGGGAACCACCTACTTTTATTGATATGTCTGATTGGTCAGTCTATCACTTTAATAACTTGCAACAAAGAAAAATCATTAAATGAATCCAGAATTATTAAGAATATGTTAAAAATGTATCAGAGTGAGAACGGTTGTTCTAACTAGTAGAATGACTGAGTAACAGCTTTTTATTTCTCTATAGAAGTCTATGGGATTTTGGCAGGTACTTCCTGTTTGAAACACGAGGACAGCGGTGTCACTCAGTCCAGTTCTCACATTGAGCCAATGCTAACTTTACACCTTCCTTTACTGTTAAATATTTGACTAGTGTGAATGTGTTTTAACACCCGAAAGAGGAGAACTGACTGTCCAATCCCTCTCCTCTCATTGCATTGCTGCCGGATTCCCTCCCTTCATCTGCCACGCCCTCTCTCTTTATTTTTTGACTCCCCCGCCAGCACCTGCTTTACAGCACCCCTCTATTTGTCCAGTGAGGTCATCCCTCTGTTCTCCCTAATCCTGCGAGGTGCTCGTCTTTCTGCCTCCGCTTAATCCGCCTGTGGCCCCCAGCCTTGACCACACACACACCTGCATGGATGTACACAGAATTGCAGTTATTCTTGTATTGTATGCTCACGCTCAGTTATTCCACAGCATGCAGACGCACGCAGTCATTCAACCCACACATGACAGCCTCCACCTCCTGCTATAAAACTCCACTGACTGTGTTCATCATTATTCTCTGGGTCTGACTGTCTGCTCTGTTTGCTGATTTCACTTCCCTGCTCAGGTATGTCTGCCTTCCACTAAATCTTGTTTGTCACAGCTCGGCATCAGAAATAAATACGGCTCAGATAGAGCAGATTTTATTCATCATGACACCTTTAAGTGCTGATTTCTGAGTCAGTTAGAGTTTTTTATTGAATTAATGTGTGCATTAATTCTACACTACTACTTCTTCATTCATAAAAACAACAAAAATATCAAAAAGAAAAGTATTAGTTTATTTAGAGAAAAGTTTGATGTAATAGATGGAAGTCCTCATGATCAGAGCTGGCAGTCGCTGCCAAAATTCAGACATGATAGTGATTTGATTTATTTGAATTCACAATTTAAAATACATTTAGCTTGGTTATGAAACACTTATTTCATACACACAGTTGTCTAAACTGAAGAAAGTTGGAGTTTATATTATTGAAATGATCGATTTGTTTTAAAAATGAACAAAAAAAAAGTTACTCCCCAAAGGAAAAGCAAAACCATAAAAGATATGAGAATATAACGACACAATACAGCATTTCTTCTAAGCAATGACAGTGTTTGATCAGGTTTAAGACATCATGAGGATCTAGCTGAAGGGTGTCTAAACTTTTTGAAAGGAAGGCCAAATCTGATGAGGGGACAATCTTTTGCCTGCACTCTCATGAACGAACCCCTCATTGAATGCAAATGAATTATTTAAAGAAAATGTTATTGCAATGGGATACTTTTCATTTCAGATGGAACAGAAATGCATCAAGACATTTCTACCAAAATTACAGTGAATGTCCTAATTGAAGACCAGAAATAAACCAAAGAAAAAGACTTTGTCAACATTAAATCTGGGTTTTTATGAAATGTTACATATAATTTCACTGTAAAACGCTCAGTGTGAATTTCTACACTTAAATCATGTGAACAGAGAAATAATACAAATAGTTATCTTATTCAGAACAGTTTTTGATAACAGAAACAAACAAATCTGTTCTTCTCGTTTGGCCCTTCAGGTCAGGTTGTTGTCATAGGTTTAAAATGACTTAATTTATCCAATCACAATCAAGAAATTGCAGTTCTCAGGGAGTCACATAAATGATTGTATCACAGAAGCCTGTGGGCCAAATGTGGCCTTCATTCGCCTGCGGCCCATGGGCCGGACTTTGGACATGCCTAATCTAGCTTTCATTCCAGGAGATTCTGTCAGCTCTACTGTGTGTTTTTTTCAATGTTAACAAAAAGGGTTTTTGTTACAACATATCAGGGTAACTGAACAGTATTCTAGAATTATGTGAAAGTGATTTTTTTCTGTTCAACTCATGATTCTACATGAAGTTTCTTTGATTTGTTTTCAATTTACATCAAACACATCAAACTAAATAAAATATCTGGGAATACAGAAGTACGAGGAGGAGCATTCAATCTGTGTTTACAGACATGTCTGCCACGCTCACGTTCTGATCTTGAAATGAGTCATTGTTCTCTTTTTATAACTCTGGCAATCCAAAAAGATCAGGGTTGAGTTTTCCTCCTGCCTCACTAACTTGTTATTGTGGCAACTTTATTCCGTCCGTGAAGAACTCTCTGACAGACAGTTGTTGTTCTGTTGTGTGGCCTCACAATAGGAGAGTGTGGAGGCTCTTTAAATTTAGCATCACGTCTGTTCCCCTGCATTCCTCATATATACCATGGGAGCACAATAAAGATCCATCAGTCCTCCCTTTCAACAGGCCGGTGGGATTAGCCACAGAAACACCCGTGTTCACTTCAGGCTCCACCTCATTCTGGTGTCCAAGCATTTGGCTGCACAGCAAACGGCCCACAATCCTCCAGAAGTGTCGGTTATGTCACATTTTTCCTTTTATTTTACCACTGAGTTTAGTTCAATCCTCCAGAACTTCAGACTCAGTCATGGCTGTATTTTCTTACTAATTTGTGAGTCACATCACTGTTGTTCTCTGTGAGGATATTTTGTTTATTCAACGCAAAATCTATTGTTGGCTCATGTTTATTGATTCAATCCAATGTAGCTTCATTGCAGCTAAATTGTTTTTTTAATGGCTGTTACCTACCCTTTCCTCTCTCCTCTTAAACCTAATAAAAGCAAACAGAAGCCTCCTGCCATTACCTCTAATGATGAAGGCTTACTGTTGCATACACACTTCTACCCTCCGAGCTCGCACGCTCATTGTCCTTGACCACTAAAGCCTGTTGCCCTCTGGAATATGACTCTCACAGCAAATCCTCTGATTTTTTTTCACCCCCTCCATTCCTGACTGAGGCAATGAAATGTGGACCTCTTACTCATCCATCTGCCGCTTCGCCACATGATCCCCAATTTCTCATCCTTGATCTTTTATTCAAAATTAAGAGAATGAATGAAGTTTCTCATTTCTTCTTTCTTGCAATGAGCTTGTGTGAACTGTCTACAGTTTACATGGAATGAAAAGATGAGGACAAAAATCATGTTTAACAGAAAACGTGAAAAAAACAATAAAAAAAAAAAAAATAAAGCTGTAAATGTCTAAGAAGAATTCAGCAATGCAGAATAGAAGTGAGAAAACATTCAACAGCTTTTAGCCTTCTGACTGTGTAACTATGTACTTAAACTATTTACTCTTAAAGTGTTAAAAAAACAAACTCCGTTAATTCATAAAATACTTGTCAATAGACATTTTTTGCTCTGCTAAGTCGTTTAAGTCAACTCACTTCTTGCTCTGATTCTTTAAACATAATTTATGATCTTCTCAAATAAATAGAGCTAGAGTTTGTCTCCTTTAGCAGAATCCAGAATAAGTCTAAAAGCCCACTTCTATAAAAACTTTGTTTTTGGTGTTTTTAACCTGTTCTTGCAGTGTTTTTCTGATGACAGAGGACATAGATAAAAGGTGCATGAATCAGATGCATATGAAAAAAATACAGTTTGAAAAAGCCTGAAGTTGTGACGTAGAAAATACACCAGATGAGCCATTAGTTCCCCACTCTGCTCAATTCTGATGCATCTGCTTGGGGAAGACTAGATCCATGAACGTCTTTGTTTTCCTCGTCTGAGCTGGAATATGGCTCAATATTGCAGTTTGATAGCTCCAGTGTTGCTCGCCATTTTCATTGCTCTGCCAATGTTAGGTTGGGGGTGTGAGGGTGCTATAAGCTAGTGGGAGACTGCGTAACAGATGGATGACAGAAAGTGGGGGTGGGTGTACTCTGTAACAACGGTTCAGCCCACAACAGAGAGGTGAATTTCTAATAAACTCCTGCTGCTCTGCAGAAACTATGTCCTAGAAGACGACAGATTTCTTACATTTTGCCTCAAAACGGCATAATCATACTTACAAGACCACTGGGAATGATTTGAAAATAGATAAAAATATTTTTGGAGTGGGACTTTAAACCCTAATAGTTGAAGCTCATCTCCCTGAGCAGAATCTGAGACTTTTATAAACCCAAAAGCCGTTTCAAAAATGTTAAACATGTTGAATTCAATAACCATTCCCAATGGTTGGGATTCTTTAAAGTTGGAAGTTGTTGCAAACGCTCCGATATTTCCAGCTTGAGAAAATACAAACTGCTGAAAGGAATGTGGGAATGTTTTTCCTACATCATTGTATGCACACGTGTACAGTATCACCTCCAGCAACAGCAATTATAAAAGTAAAAATAAAAAACCACACTTGCATCATTGGAGCATTTATTGAAGTAATTACAGATCAAGAAACCAGAAAAAACATAAAGATTTGTGGAATCCAAAAGGGCAACAGTCCTAGAAATAAAAAATAATAATAAAAACAGCATTAAACTACCTTTATTTGAATGAAACTGAGCTATTTGTAAGTTATCTAAATATTTTTTAAAAATACAATGGTCTGATGAATCCATTCAGGACCCACATGTCAATCTAGACATCTGAACTTTAGGTGAACATGCTAATAATGAATACAGAAACACTTTACTGTTTCCAAGCGGATCAGTTCTTTTAAAAACCACGTCATCTAAATCAGAGGAAAATCTGGAGTCAGTATGAGCCAAGTCAAAGATGGAGGAGGTAAGAGGGGAACTAGAAAGTGAGAGAAACCCAATCTTCTCCGATGCTGCCCCCCCTGGTCACATTCACACCTGTTGGCACCCCATCCATCTCCTGCCCGTTCCCAGCCAGGAGGGTGTCAGCGGAACACGCTCACAACAAATGTGTGTTTGTGTCACAACAATGGCAGCTCAGGAGGACAGTGCATTGCTGAGAGAATCTGTGTGTGTCTGTGTGAAATCCCAGAACAAAGACAAAAACGCCCTCCTGGAAATCAGAGAGGACTCAACTCCTGGCTCACATAGTGTGAACTCTCAATTTGTCCTAGATTTATTTAGGATTGGGATCTTATAAGACCCACGACAAAATGTACTGTTAAATTAAAAGTAAACGAGTTGAAATATTTTCATCCTAGAAAAAGAAAATGAACAAAAACAATCAGGAAACCTAACAGTGTTTCTGATGTTGATCTTAAGAACATCAAATACAACATATTTTATTTTTGTTTATGGCTCAGACATAAGGCGGTCAACCTCTGATTGGGAAATCCTTGGGCAAGACACTGCCTCTGGTGGTTGTAGGTTGGTGCCAGTGTTTGTCAGGAGAAGCCATCAGTGTGTGCATGTGTGTGTGCACGGGTGAATGGAACTGGAACTGTAAAGTGTTTTGGGCTTTCAAGGAAGGTGGAAAAACAATACACAAGCACGCCATTTACTATAACTAAAATAAAAAAGTGCATCATGTAGTCATTTAAAACAAGAAATACCACTAATTGAATCAAAACTACTAAAAAGTGCATCAGTAATTGAAACTACTATTAGAAAATAGTGTTAGAATTGAGGAAGAAAGCCATATTTTCTGCATTATAAGGCACATTTAAAAGCTGTTTTTCAAAATCTTTTATTAATTGTAGATGCGTTCACTGGTGCTGAAGCAATTTTTAGAGGTAAAGGGCACTCTGTCAAAATGTATGGTTGGCTGTCATTGTAAGGCTTGTGCTAACGCAGCTAAGCTAAGCTGTGCTTGGCTGTTTGGCAGTGTGTTACATGTTACGAACAAGGTTGGGAGTTTTCATAGTCACAGTAACATTTGTTTCAGCCATATCAGTCTGTTTTTATGTGTTTTGTTTGTTTGTTTTATGTAACTTTGTTTTTTTAACCTTAATTGCACAGAAAACATTGAGATCAAATCCTAAATGGAAAACCCCAAAAATCTGGTTGAACATGTTCTTGAGGAAATCAAACCACACCAGGGTTCATTCCCATATGGCACCACAGATAACAACAAGCTGGGCCCACCCTGCACCTATAAGAATACTGACCACCCAGACCTGGGGGTTCCCACGAGAACCACCCTGGTTAATGGATAGTGCTAATGGAATGAGTTCAAACGATAGTAAGTAAAAACCAAAATTAGAATAAACATAAAAACATAAAGAACTAAAATCATTCAAATCTGGCAGAAAATTCCAAACAGCAGAATAATGGAATAAGAACCCGCCTTAAGTAGGGGTTGTGAGAGCTGCCCACTGCCAGCATGGTTGCAGGAGGGGACTCAGCAATGGACTGTAACCCTACCAGTTACAGTTACCTCTGGTACTCTGCCAAAACAGACCTCTTAGAAATAAGTCAAAATTCTTACCCCATTGACAGATTTTCTTTAAATCAGCAAATCTGCCTTTGGAGTAAGAAAAAAGGTCTTTCCAAGAAATTGCATTTAAAGGAAAAAAACTATTTTCTTAAGCTAAGAATGTCGAGGTATTGATTATTAGAAAACAAGACATTTTTTCATGAAAGGCCTTTTAGCTTTCTTAAAATTCAGCTTTTTCTATGGAAGTTCTAACAAACTTGCTTTTTAAAAAATGAATATTTATTAACTATGTATGTTGTATTTGTTTAAAAGACAGCATTTCCAAATGTGCATTCCAAATCGTATTCCTTGACTTTATCTCCTCTGACGTTTCCTCTTCTTTCTTCTTTTATTGCAGCCATGTCGGACGCAGAAGAGGAATACGAGTAAGCAAATGGAGATTTGTGACAGCATCTCTGGCTGTCTTCAGTCTATGAAATCTGATGTAACTTTCTTTCATTTTTCTTTTTTTGTCTCTCTTTAGGGAACAGACGGAAGGTATGTTTGTGGTTTTCTACTGAAACCAGTGCTTTAAGCGGGCCAGTACTCACTGGTACTCAGTACTAGGACTTCTAAAAATAGCTCTTTAGAGTACAGTCACTTCTCCACACCGTGCAGTACTGCTGGTACAGTAATGTTTCAGCTTCTGCATGGAGCATCAAAGTATCCTGATTTGTTTTTTATTGTGGATCAATGAGTTTGTTTGTTACATTTTGTCCTTTAGGTTAATTTTTTAATCAGATGATTTTAAAATTGTAAAATAAGCTTGTTTTTAACCACTTATGACATGACACTAAAATTAGAAGTCATATGTGTTTTATCAATCCTCCAAAATGCACATGTCGGATGTCTGAGTGAAATAATTAAATCTACTGTCAGAACGGTTTATAATTAAAATAAGTTTAAAGCTCACATTCCTGTCTTCTACTGCTCAGCAGTACCTATAGTTTCTGTTCAAAAATCAAATTTCTTCAATGAGAGAATTGAAAAATACGTCCTGGTAAATTAACTGCTATATGAGAACTGACTGCTAGCTAGCTGTTCTGTGTGTCCTGTTTGATCACGGACCGGTTTAAAGTCGGACAGTATTTTCACAGACCGGCCTGTAAGTCGCGGCGGATAAAAAACAACAAGATGAAGTCATAGGACATTCATAAAAACTGCATTTTCTAAATAATAACAGAATTGAATCCACTGTTTTAGCAGCGTCTGTGTAGCATAACAGAGTCTGTGTTACACTGAAAACTGTGACCTGTCAGATGTTGTGTTCAATCCTCCTTAAAGCTGCAGCTTTACTTTCAAAAATGAAATATTATGACAATAACCCAAAACATTTTACTGTTTTTAGGCGTTTTTTGTTATGATTTAAAGTAAAATGTGATCACCTGGAGGCAGAATTAGGAAATCTCTACTAAATCTGTCCTTGTTTTCTCAGCATGTTCTAATTTGAGTTTACAGTTAGATAACAGTAAAGACGTGTTCATACCATTTATAAATTATTTTTATGCAATTTCATTTTCATAAAAAAATGTAGACTTTTCAAAAAGTAAAATGCCTGATGTATTTCTGTGTAAAATAGTATCTGAATTTGGCAGATAAATTTAAATTTGGTCGGTAGATTGTTTTTTTATCAACTGGCCAACTTGGCCAGTGTCTCAAAAATTCATTTTTGCCCCGTGTGTGGAGGTATTTTAATTATTTAAAATCTGACCAAAAACAGAGTAACGTGCACTGCCCGATATGGAAAACAATATGGTGATACAAAAATTCGCTATCACCCAGCCCTACCTAATGGCCAAACAGAGTACAGACAACTAAAGTAATCACATTCCCCAATTCCTTGCGCTGCCAGATCTGACAGCAGACCTAATCAGTCTGTGACCATCACTACAGTACATTAGGCGTGTTTGAGATCTCACAGGTGTACCCAGCGTCGATCGACTGGTGTATGCTAGTTAGTTTTTCGCTCCGTCATATGTCAATCATCATAAAAACGTCACAAGAAAAGGGCGGGTGCAGGCATCTACTTAAGCGAGTGCAGCTGAGTGACTACAAAACAATGCATTGTTGGAAATGCCTTGACAGTTCTTGTATTTTGAAGTGATGCGGATCAGAAATGGCCGAAGCTCAATGAAGGAAATTAGTGTGTTTTATAACTCTTTCTGCAAATAGTGAATTATTGATGAAAAATAAACAAGATTTTTCTTATTTTCAAATGAAAATCAATGTTGTAATTGTAAACTTATTTATAAATAGTCTTATGTACACAGTCAATGTATGACTACATGTATTCATAGACTTGACCATAGCTCCCTCTTTCCTATTTTATATTTTATATTTTATAACGTATGGAAAAAAGAACTTTTTTTTTTTTATTATTGATTAAAGAGGTACATTCAAGATTCTCTGCATTTTATGTTTCCACTTCCATGAAAGAGTGAACTACCACTTCATGTTGGCCACGTAAAGCACTGACTGAAACTAATGGAAGAACTTCCATCTCACTCTTCTGTGGATTTTCTTCCAGAAGTTGTGGAAGAGGAGGCTGAACCTGAGCCACCGGAGGAGACGGAGCAGGTTGAGGAAGAGGAAGAAGGTTTGGTCAGATCTAAAATATTTAGACAATGACCATAGAGATACGTTTTTTTCTTGTTTTTTTATACTTGAGCAATTTTCTGTCAGACATCTTGAAGTAATCAACCCCCCTCTATCCTTTAACACAGTGATGTTTTGGTTAACTTCATTTTGAATCATTTCTCTTCCTCTCTTGACTTCACTGGATCTCCAGAGCAGACAGAGTACCAAGGTGAGAGGAAATCACATCATGAATCTCTAACATTCAGTCTAAATGATCATGTATGAGTTTAGATGACGACATACCTGAATCTGATTTGATTTCTGAAATCAGGTTTTTAAAATGTGGCAGTTTTTTTTTTTAAATAGTTTTCAACTGTAACATCAGAGATGATCCTACAGACACTTTGATCATCCATTCTGCTTTTAATACCTCATCATACAGACATATCTTAAAGGTGCAAACTCTCAAAGCAACCATTCCTATATGAAGACTCAAAACCTTCAGGGTTTTCCAAAGTGTTCAGCATTTCTGCAGCATTGTTCAACAGCTTTGATGTTCATTGGATATGCACAGGGATTATGCCAGTAACGCAAATTTCTCCTCTGTAGGGGACTTTCCAAACCTAAATATCTCCCAATCATTGCATACTACTGAATGGACTCCTTTTGGTATCTACAGAGGACATTCTGGGCTTTTCAATGATACCAAATGTGACTGGAGAGAGCTTTGGGAATTGTAGTTTTTGGTGAATTTAAAACTTGTGCCTGGACAACCTTTTTTCTGGGAGTCAGGAGGGTTATGATAAAGAAAAACATGACTTGACTCATGAGTCCCACAAAAGGCAGCCATTCCTTGGAAGTCTTGGCACCTTCGTGTTTCTGTTCATTTCAGAAATAACTGATTTCATTCAGACATTCATAACACGTCTATTCCTGTGATTTAAACCCTGATGTTCTGAACAGATTTTAACCACAAATGAACAGGTTTGGCCAGGCCAGCTGTTTTCCCTTCCTGCTAGATTATTATGAACCTCCAAAATGTTCACGGTTCCACATTAAAAAGCGTAAAATCAAAAACAATCCACATCTAAAACGGAGCTTTTTTCACTGTCTCATTGTACTTTTGCATATTTCTATCATATGTTTGATTGCTTGATTTCACTATTTTATATCAATTTACTGAAGTTTGAAAATCTTGGAGCTCCAAAGATAAAGACGCAGAAGGCACTTATACTAAATATCTAAGCAACAAATATCAGATGTTTTTTATACAGTCATAGTCTGAACATTGAAGGAAGAGCTTTTGCTCATTGGGCAGATCTTGACAATCAGTCAACGTGTGGTCCACAGAGAGGATTGGGTGATCCGTCATCAGTCCTTGTTTGTTTTTTGTTTTTTTTTTACAGCAGAGTTCCTTTGCAAAAGGAGAAATTAAGGCTTTAAAAATGCTTTCATATTTTCAAGGATCCTTCTAGGAAATCTTAGTTTAAATTTTATATGCTGAAATATTTGGTCAAAAATGTCAACTTTGAAGATTTTTTATGAAGTTGATGCTTATTTTTTAAACCATTTTCCCACTTCCTTAGCTCTGTTTTATTGTTTTGTTTAGCCCAAGTTCTCATCATTTTAATGGTTTCTTTAACCATTTTTCATCCCCCACTCATTTTTTTCATCTGATGTTGCAATTGTATATCTTCATATGGTTTTCTCATTTTTAGCTTGTTTTCTTCTCTTATTTTAAACAATTAACTTAAATAATATCTGTGTATCTTTCACTGTGCCTTTGCGCTCCGGCCCTGCAGATCAAGATGCTCAAGAAGAAGGTGAGACATGAGACTCAATCTTTTTGTTGAGCTCAACATCCATCCATCCAACAATCCATCCATCTTTCCATCCAACCAGAAACTATCCATCCATAAAAATCTAGCTGCACTTATTTCACAGTTATCATGCCCTGACTTGTTTTAAAAAATATTCCAAATATAGTAGATATATATATCTAGTTTTATTTGACATATTCTATAGAATATTTAAAAATGCTGTATTTCAGAATAACTATCTACAAGGTTCTGGTAAAATCACAAACATATTAAGTCATTGTGTTTTGTTTCAATTTATCAAATGATTAAACTACAAATTTGGTAAGATTTAGATTTTTTGGTGAAAAGCAGCAGCTGAGTCTTTTTTGTCAATTCATCTTTTCTAATATTTAACTTCTGAAGTAGGCATTTCAGTTTAATCCTTTTTCTAAACTTTTAAAAAAGCAAATATTTTTCTAAATCTTTGATTTCAACTTTGAAGATCAAATCAACACAAAAGAGATTACAGGTGATTTCAAACAAATCCAGAGCTCTGATTATCATGTGCAGATGATGGTTAGAAATGCATTTATTTTTTGACATGTCATGTAATACTTAAATTAAGTCTTTCAAATGAATCTAAGGCTAATTTCTGCCGTTTTTCTCTGCAGAAGAGGAACGTCCTAAACCCAAGTATGTTCAACTCCGTTCGGTGCAAAGGGTCTTTTTAAGTAGTTTTTTTTTCCTAAAGTTTGTTTTTTTCACAGACCCATGGTGCCCCAGCTTGCACCTCCAAAGATTCCTGAAGGAGAGAGGGTGGATTTTGATGTAAGTCCAAATCCAATCCTATCAAATTGGATGTTTTCTCTACGTCACCATTTGCTTTGACTTTTTTGGTGCAACTAAAGATTGTTTATATCTTTAACTACTGACAGTTAAAAAGTACATAAAAAAATAAAAGTAAACCATTGGTATTGTCTGTATTTAGAATTTGAAAGACTGTCAATGAATGTCAGCCATTTGTATGGATGGTTTTTGTTTGGATAAAATTACAACATTTGACCAAAACTGTACTAAACATGGAAGTATCAGCTTGTTGGTGGGATTTTTCTGGGATGTTGTGTGGCTGAAATTTAATTAGCTGTTGGATCTGGGGTCCCTAAAAAATCAAAATCTGTATCAGAACCAGTCATAGAGCCAGGAGTCAAATGTGTGCTGTGAAGGACCTCACAAAATCTTGATCTGTGGGATTAAATACTATAAACATGGCTCTGCACAGTGAGTTTATTTCTAACTTCACTTTACGTTCACTTTCTGCCTAATGCCAAACTTTGGTGACAGGACATCCACCGGAAGCGCATGGAGAAGGACATGCTGGAGCTCCACACTCTGATCGATGCACACTTTGAGCAGAGAAAGAAGGACGAGGAGGAACTGATTTACCTTAAGGAGCGAATCGTGAGCCTTTTTTTTTTTTTTTTTAAAGATGCCTCAACATTCTCTGACAGTTTAGTGCTGAGATATAAATACCAGATGTTTTGTGCAGGAACGTCGCCGGTCTGACAGAGCTGAGATCCAACGGGTTAGAGCTGAGAAGGAGAAGGACAGACAGCACAGGATTGCGGTAAACCTTTACTGATGTGACTCTGCTCCCTACAAGATAACTGAAACCTAAAGCACATTCGAGGAATAAACAGCTATAAAATAATAAACAGGAATAAATAATACAGCATTTAAAGCCTTGTAACATTCAGCACATTCATGGTGGGGCTGACATGTGCGGGCCACAAGCGTGTCCTGTAAAGGTTTGCCCATTTTTCATCCCCAGACAGCTCGTACCCACCTGTACTAAGCCTTCAAAACTTCATCAGCTATGTTACAATTAGGGGAGCCCGCTTTAAGAATGTTTTCATAAATCTTTATCAATTGAAAGCTGCAGAATAAAAAAGACCCACTCTGATGAAAACTGCGTTCTTAGTGTTTTTAAAATGTCCGAGTGGTATTTTTCTGATGATGGATGGCATATACCGTAAAACAAAATGAAGCTTCGAATTCTATTTCTGAGTATTCCTTTATTCAAATCGCTGTGAACGTAGCACCTATGTCACAACTACAGGCTTTTTCCAACTGCGTTTTTTGGTCTGCTTTTAATACAGAAATATTCAGTAACTTAATTTTAAGTTAAATTTCCTTTACACTGTATATGTCCTCCGTCATCAGAAAAATGCCAAAAGATAATGAAAAAAAACACTCATAGGTCTTCAAAGACAAACCAGACATTTACAGCTCTTTTGTCCTCAATGTCTACTTCCTACATGACAGGAAGAGCGTCAGAGGAAGGAGGAGGAGGAGGCCAAGAAGAAGGCAGACGATGATGCCAAGAAAAAGAAAGTGCTGTCTAACATGGGCGCAAACTTTGGGGGCTTCCTTGCCAAGGTCAGACCCAGGTGTGATAATGGTAAAAAGAAGACAAACAAGGCGTGACAGTACACTGCTCTCTGTTCCAGGCTGAGTCAAGGAAAGGCAAACGCATGACAGCCAGAGAAATCAAGAAGAAAACTCTGATCGAAAGACGGCAGCCTCTAGGTATTGAAAACCTGAGAGAGGATGCTCTGAAGTAAGTCACATGTACTAAAGATCCTTAGCTTTTTTATTGTTATATGAAAGAAATATTCATATTTAAAAATAAAAACATGAAATTTTACTGCTTAGGCACCATGTTTTCCTAAAGCTAGTTTATGTCGTTTTTTTTAAATCACATTAAAGCTTAAAATATTGAGTTATTTGGATGTATATATTTTTAAATCATATGTTAAATAACAGAAAATGAAAAAAAAAAATCTGCATCTGTAAATTAAAGTATTTAAACAAGTAGGATGGAGAATCTAAGGATTAAAATCAATTTAGCTTTTAATTTTGTGTTTCTAAGGAAACGGGCTCAGGAGATGTGGAACTGGATTTACCAGCTGGAGTCTGAAAAGTTTGACTTCATGGAGCACATGAAACACCAGAAATATGAGGTATGCTCAAAGGTGGCAGATGTGTCTGCTTAAATTTAAAGTTGAGAAGTTAATGAACAAATTGCTCTTTGTAAAAAAAAAAAAAAAAAAAAAAAAAAAAAAAAAAAAATCAAGTGACCAGCTTTTTACTGAGTGAACTTTTTTTCTACAAAGCTTTCCAATGGTTTATATTTTAGTTGTATTTATTGTAATGGATTTGTCTAGGTAAAAAAAGATAAACAAACAATCCTAAAAATAGGAATACGGATAATTCAGTGTGAACCTGAACATGATAAGGTGGCTGTGTGAATTATTATCCAAAGGGAAAACTACAGATTTGTGTTGCATCTTTATTGTGCAACCGCTCTGCCACAAATCTGGTGCCTTCAGTTTGGTGGGGCAGGAAAGTAGTTGCCATTTTTATAAGTTTTAAATCTGAACTTTGCTTAGTGTCCTTTATAAATAAACTTCAACTGTGAGGGACAGAATGTAAAAAAGAATCTAGGAAATCATTTTGTTTGATTCTTAAAGAACTTATTTGCAAGATGGAACAAAAAATGTGAATTTGATCAATGACAAAAGTTCACGTCATTACTTTGTAATTTAATCCTGGTTGTCAATGACAGAGGTCAAAAGTTTCCTGTTGGGTTTTTAATAGGTTGTCACGCATTGTGGCTGCTATGTGGCTACATTATCTGTTGAAGATCCTCTTAAGAGCTGTGATGTTTTGATGTGGAAGCATGTCAGTGGTCTCGTATTTCTTTCATTTTCTAATAATTTCTCCAACAGTTGATTTCTTCAATCTGAGCTGGTATTTTATTGTAGATCGGTTCATTCCCATCTGGTTCAGGTCTAGAATCTCGTCCCTGGTGTTCTTTGACAGCTCTTTGGTTTTGGTCATGGTGGTGAGGTTAGTCAGATTGTTAAAGGGAATAGAGAGGGGTCTTTTCTATTGATAACCAGTTCAAAAAGGTGACATTAATACAGGTAACCAGTGGAAGATAGACGAACTTCTTAAAGAAGCAGTAACACCTCTGTGAAGAACAGAACTCTTGGTTGTTGGAGCTAAATGCTTATTTTCTTCTCCTTTATACAAATAAATTAATTTTAAAAATAACAATGTGATTTCTTGGATTTGTATTTAAATTATGTTTTTTACAGTTAAGGCATGTCAATGTTGAACATTACAAACCAAACTCATTTTTTTAAGTGAGGCAATTTGCAGAATTGGTGACTTATTGGTCACCAATAAGCATTATATATCAATACCCCCCCTCCCCCATCTGTTTTTAGTCATCTGTTTGAGTCAAACAAACATAAAGGAATAAAACTCTCATGTTTATCAGTTTTATCCACATCTATGCAGAATTTTAATGAACAAAACATGAATGAATTTCTCCATGCTTCCTACAGATCACTGTGTTACTGAACAGAATCCAGCATGCTCAAAAATTGTGAGTAGCTCTTCTTACAAATTTCAAGGACTATTTTTTTCTTTGTCACAAAACTTACTTACTTTCCATTTTCTTTCCCCTTCAGTAAAAAAGGCCATGGCAAAGCAAAAGTCGGCGGTCGCTGGAAATAAAGGCACAAAAAAAAAAAAACAAGAAGCATCAAGGATACCAGATGGAGAAGAAACATTTCTGCTCCATGATCTTAGCTTCCTGTTTGCAGGCAATTTTAGTGGGTAAAGATGACTACTTGAACATAAATACGAACAATAAAAGATTGATCCACTAATATATGGATTATTTCATGTTGTTTACTGTTGTAGTTGTTTTACAGCACCTTGGATTCACTTATGGAAGCACAGTACATTACAAACACGACATATGTTCAAGAATGCCCTAAACGTACATTTTTGAATGCGCGTTTAGCTGATGCTGTTCACACTGGACTGTTGTTCCTGATACAAGCATATGTACCTACAGGAAGAGGCTTCGTGTGAAATGTCAAAGTGGTTCAAAGCTGCTGAATCTTGCTCCAGGCCTTTTCTTTCACAGCTCTGCTGCAGTATATGAAAGACTTTGTGTTATTTAATTCCAGCCAGGCTCAAACCACTTTAAATTTCTTCACTATGCACAATTTTCAAATGGTTGGTACCTTTGTGAATGAAAAGGGACGCCATCCACATCACTACCAAATCAGAGTCTGATTGGTCAAACTGGTACTCTTGGAACGAACATTCAACGTCCACATCCTCTGCTGTCCATTGCCCGAGACATTCACTGATCACACAATCAGTTGGGGCCTTGAGCTTGATATATTCATGCATCTTGATCTTTCATCCTGGAAAGTGGCCTCCACGCTCACTAGTCCTCGGCCTCATGCCTTGCAACTAGCATACAGACTCAGGGTGCTGGATTTGGGATGTAACCCTCCATGCATGGTGAGGAGCTTTCATGTCCAAACATTTGTTGTTTGTATCTCTTCTGATGATTACTCATTGGATGCATTTGTCTGTTGTGGCTGTCCTTGTTGCCATTTGCCTGTGGAATTCCAAGGTACTTGTAACCGTCCTCAATGCCTGCTTTTATTCCTTCTGGGAGTAAAACCCCTTCAGTGAGGACTACCTTGCCTCTCTTTTATCTCCATCCAACTGCATTACTCAAGCCTGGATGACATCCCAATGTCAGTACTGTAGATCCTGGTGGTGCGCGCTTGCTTAACGTATAGCTTGATGTCATGCATGTAGAGGTGGTAACTGTTGGTTGCCTCATTCCCAAATCAGTATCTATAGTCAGTGTGAGGGATCGAGCAGCCAAAGAGGACAACAGAAGAGTTATCAAAATGAAAGTTTTAATTTTTCTCAAAGAAATGTGTTATTTACAAATTGGGCCCATAAAAGAGGTCAAAAGAACAGAACTGACGTAATAAACTGAACTTTAACTTAACAAACTGAACAGACCAAGTAACAGAAACAAACTGACCTCACCAAAGACACAACAGGGGAACATATATAGTGGGTGATCAGACCACTAGACAAACATGAGGGGGGAACTAACAACATTTAACAAAAGACTACAGACAAAACTAAACACAAAACTTGGTTTTCGTCAGTGGAAAGAAAGAACAAAACAGAAGTACAAAATTAGAACAAATAAACAGCAATTAACTGAAACAAAGTAAATCAACATTAAAGAAGTCCATGATTTCTCCCTCTTAGAGGCTTCTGAGATTCCCAATTCCCTGGCTCAAGCATTTAAGAGCTGTGGTGGCTTCATTTCCCCCTTTGGCCAGGTCTCACAGCACAGCTCCAGGAGCAGAACCTCAACTACACCCGCAGCGGCCAGCATACCCTCCGCACTGGCAAATCCAAAACACGTGAAATCAAACAAACAATAAGTAAACTAAACAAAACACTCGTTACAAATAAGCACAAAATAAATGTATATTTTAACTCAAAGAAACGTGTATTGATTTATGAATTAAACTGCAAATGTAAAATATGTGGAAAAAAATATGAAAAGCTTTGTGCAGAGGGGTTACGACCATTTTGTTGTGGGTGTGGCAGGGTATGCTGCCATCACACTCAGTCATGTTGATTTATGGCTGAGGGGATTCAGACCTATGCAGAACAGCAGTGGAGAAAGAGAGTCTCCTTGGTATATACCACTTTAGATGAACATTTGTGCAAATGGCTTTGTTACTCCCCAGTCTGTCTAGGGGGGAGTGGAGCATAATATAAAAGGTAAATGAAAATAAAAAAAAAAAATAAAATAAAATAAAAAAAATAAAATAAAAAAGGGAAAAACAATTACAAATGCTAACCTCCCTCAGCTAACAGAAACAGGAGAAAAGACATTTGAAAGAAAATCACCCTACAGCTTCACTTATCAAAACAAATACGCAAGGCAAACCTCTGCACAAAACTACAACAAGGCACAGTATCTAATCACTGCTCAGAATCAGACCAATGGAGAAGCAAACCAAGCGGGAATGAAGCCATGCTGCATCAGAGCTCCTTCTCACAGGCTGGAGGTCTAGACAATCATTTAAAGGCTGCCTCACCAGCTTTGGCCCAATAGGAGCCCGCCTTCAGCACCACACCTGAAACTGATCAGACAGACAGACAAAGATCCACAAGACAAACAGAGGTCCCACTTTGACACAAAAATAAATTACAGAAAACACAAGATATAAAGAAAAGAAAAGAAAACCAAATATGGCTGGGGTCGTAACAGGCTTGCCATTGGTTTCACACACACACACACACGTATGCATACAACTCAACACACGTAAAGCATTAAATTCTGTTAGGTATACTATTTGTTCAAAGGTGAGCTGACACCTGTGCTCAAGTGAATGTGTATTGTTAAGCTGAGGTGGGTGATGAAATGTAAAAAAAATAAAAAAAGAAGGAAGAATTCCCGGCCATCCACACACCACGACCCTCAAAACAGAAGCGGGGACCAGACCACACCTGTACTGTAGGGCAACCGGAGGAGATCCGTCTGCCTGGCAGTCCAGCCAAGCACCCAGACCATGGTCCGCAGGACTGCAACACAGACCCCCAACACCCGGGCGAGCAGTGAGGCACAGGAGCACGGAGGCCAACCCCTAGCCGAACCAGAAGAGCAGCGCTCCCACTGCGCCAGGGGGACCAGCGAAGGGCCCCACTCCCCGAGATCCAACCCAGAAAAGCCGTCCGCCACCACTCAGGAGTTCTGAGCATCCCCCCACCCCAGCCTCGGGTACGAGCCAAGCCCCCCAAAAGCAGACCTGACCTCAAGCTCCAGGTAACCGCAGGAGATCCAGGAGAGAGCACAGCAGGGGCCAGCCACCCCCCCTAGAGGAGGGACAACCAAGAGAAGTGGGGGTCCCCAAAGGGCGTTGAGAGCATAACCTCACCCAATGTTGGAATTTTGGGGAGGCCTGGCAAGGACCAGAACCTGCACCATAAAAACACGGACTCCACCACTCATGGTCTTGCCAGAGAAGTAAGGGATCCCTCTCCCTCTGTGGGGAGGGGGCTGCCGGACATCGGAGGCCCGCATCCAAGAGAGGGTCTTGTTCCCTCCGCCAGGGATGGGATAGGGGAAAGAAGATCAGTAGTCCCACCTTCCTTGTGTAATATGTGTGTGTGTGTGTGTATGTGCATGTGTGGGTGTGTGCGTGTGTGTGTATGTTGGAGAGTGTTTATGTCATAGGCTTTCTTGTGCTCAATCCAGGTTGTGCACAGGTCAGTATGTCTGCAGTCTTGAGCGAATGTTCTGTATGAGGGTATTTCCTATTATACTCTTTTATTATGCTCCTTATTTTACTCTTATTAAAGATTTAATGTGTAACAATGCTTGTGCAACTTCACTCATGCTTAGAGAAAAGCAATTCATGTGTCAGTTGTTAGAATTTGCTTGGTTGCACCCAGCTGCAGAGCAGTGATGTGCAGTGTGGTTCGCGGCTGGTGAGGCACTGACATCATCCGTAAGATTTATAAATGCATGAACCCTACAGAGTAAATTTTTCACCATTTGATTGGCAACATTTGAGGTGTCTTTAAAAAATTTCAATTTAACATTTTTCTTCCATTTTCTACAAACTGTAGCAGAGGAAAAAAAAAAATTGTTACAATTGACTTACTTTTACTTTTAAAAGAAGTCTATTCGTCACTCCCTTGTTTTATGTCTATGGTCGCTCCTTCTGAAGAAACGCATTATTAACTTGTTTGTAGAAGTCTTACTTTTCTTTCTTCAGTGTTAAAAGTCTGTCTCACCTAGTGTATTTCTAAAGGGCACTTTTAGCGGATAAACAGATTAAACGAATCACTAACTGGCACTGATATAATCAGACAGATGGCGAGTTGGCAAATTATGTAATTGTAAAATAAAGCGACTTTATGATGACTAAAAGACTGAATTATTAAAGCGCAGCCATCA
Organism: Oryzias celebensis; assembly: GCA_014656515.1. Classification (NCBI taxonomy): domain Eukaryota; kingdom Metazoa; phylum Chordata; class Actinopteri; order Beloniformes; family Adrianichthyidae; genus Oryzias; species Oryzias celebensis. Next base: position 22,054,157 of record BNCR01000008.1, read on the forward strand.
GCTCCAGCTCCAGTCAGTGTGTGCAGCGCTGGGGAGGCACGGGTTGTTGCTGCCTCACTAGCCACTATCTCGTGTTTTTCAACAGGAAACTTGTAAATTAGCTGAAGAAACGTTAAAAATCCACATAAAAAATTTTAGTCATAGAAAAGACGTACTTTTAAAATACTTTTTAAAAAAGTATTTTCCTTATATTTCATTTTTAAGACATTTTTTTCTCCCCTGACTGTATGTCACTGCTGCAGAGATAAAATGTTACAATCTGCACAAACACATCCTGTTTAACTGCACCCAAGATTCACAACACTATCAGTTCCAATCTGAGCGGCTCCCAGTTTCTGTTAGTGTCTGTTCTGGCATTTATCTCTGTAGCGGGGAACAGCTAGGCAGAAAGAAACGGCTGACACATGAATCAAAATGAGAAAGAATGTTCTCTAAGCATATGTTTGCACAAGCATTATCACACAGTAATATGTTGTTAAAAAAACAGTACATATGAAATTCCATTACAATCCTCCTTAACCTGTTCTCACTGGAACAGTGAAATCTGAGAACTGTTAGATCGCGAAGTTGTTTGTGCCTCCCCTATAATTGTGGCTTTTTCCTGCTCAACTGCACAGCATGCTGCGTTGTAGCATGTATCTTTTTAACATTTGCCTAATAAATTATTTGAACTTTGAAAGAGTTTTGAATTTTCTCAGGCAGATCTCAGAATTTTTGATTATAACTCTTGGTGTCAGAATTGGGATTCCGGGTGCATACATTTGTAGTGCGACTAGAGCGGTTGGCCACCTAAATCAAGCCGATTCATCCTTAACCTCACGCAGACTTGAGAGTAATACATCTCAGTTCAATTTTATTTCTATAGCCCAATATCACAGCTACAGCCATCTCATTGGACTGACATCAGTATATTGCAAGAACAAAAAATCAATAGTCAAAAATCAAAAACAATAGCTGGTTGTTAAACAGACTAAGCTGAACAAACATCTCTACCCTTACACCCTCCTTCTCGGTGAGGAAACACTCGTCTCATTTTTGGGGGAAAAAAACAAAAAAACCTCAGGGTTTCCCACATGAAGGAGAGATCCTCAACCCCGGATGGACAGGTGATGCGCTAGAACTATTAAAGAAAAGTGAGCTTAATTAATTCAACAACTACATGGTTGAATAACAAGTATATGTCTAATAAACAAACACATCTAGATAAACAGCTACAAGTTAAGATAACAGCCTAATATTTAAATAAACAACAACATGTTTGAATAGTGTAGCAGATGGGCTTCATCCAGCTGGAGCTGCTGGAAGAGCCAGAGACGATGTAATGAGGACCACGATCTGCAGTTCCACTCGACTGCGATGGAGTCTTTAAGACTGGATCCAGATGAGTGGAGAGGTGTGGCTGGTATATACTGGGTCAGGAGGTCAGTCGTGTACTTTGGTGATAAACCATTCAAAGCTTTATAAACCAGTAGCATAACCTTAAAGTCTATCCTCTGGCAGACAGGCAGCCAGTGTAAAGACCTCAGAACTAGACTGACGTGGTCTATTCTTTTTGGTTCTTGTGAGAACACAAGCAGCTGAATAAGCTGTAGGTTCCTGATGTCAGCATCTGGACGTTCAGTTCCCTCTCCGACCCAGCAGAGGGAGCCATCACCAGAGCACTGACAGCTTCTGTACACTCATCTCCCATCAGCCATCTTGTCTTCACCAGCTGCTCCTCATCAAGTCATCAGCCCACTGCTTATATGCCAGTCTCACCCTCTCCTCTGTACATAGTCTTGAACTGGTTTCCCCTCATTCCTACTAAGCGTTCCATGTTCGCCTGGTTTTTGATTTTTGCCTGTCTTGACGCCTTCCGTCTTGCTCCTTGTGGTTTTGACCCTCGCCTGTCCTCGACCACGCCTTGTGTTATCCTCCTGTGCTGTTTCATTAAACCCCTGTCACTGTCTAAACGTGTTATATGTGTGATTTTGGGCTGGAAAGTTTAAGCCTAAAATTTGACCCAAGCCTTCACCGAACCTGGACTGAAGATACTCTCTCATCGCAGTGGATAACCTTGCCAGAAGAGGGTTACATAAGTGGCGCCCAACGTGGGGCTTGGGCAAATCAAATTAATTTCCACTCCAAACTGTGTATAGAGAAAATATTTTGAAAATTCATAACACACATTTAGTTGAAAAATGGATCTTTGTAATCAGTTTGATCTGCATGGGCCTAGTTGTCTTTATGTGACAGGCATAGATGAAGCATGTACTGATGGGGAAATTGTGGATTTTTTCAAAATTAACGGTGACATTGGAAAAGTAATGAGAGTTCCGGACGAACCAGGTCACCCAAAAGGGCGAACTCTTATACAGTACTCCTCTGATCGAGAAATATCCCGACTTGACCCTGCAAATCGTGGTGACTTACACAGTCCTAATCATCCTGCTGTTAGTTGGCATGTCCGAACAATTCGTGAGATGTGTCAGGAAGAGCTTGGCCAAGAATTAGCCCAGAGATGCTTGGTTGGGCTGAGCGCCCTTGCTGGAAATAGTAAAGCTGGATTTTGGAGTGTGCTTCAGCAGCAGATGCAACTTGTTCATTCTGAGCAACCTGTACCTCCACAAAGCCCTGACACTCAGCCTCAGCCCTCTGAGCGTCATACTCCTGTGCTTACTCAATACAGTATACCTCCTGGGGAAGGTCTGTCAAAAATTTCTGCACAGACCCCACCCAGTCGAGCACAATAATTTATGAACTCTGTTTCTGATGTTTTTTCTGCAGATGACCTGTCCCTTGGCCACACAGCAGCTGTGAAACACCACATTCGGTTACAAGACCAAACACCTTTCAAGGAACGGTCGAGACCAATACATCCTTCAGACAGAGAAGCTGTAAAACAGCATCTCAGAGAACTTTTGGATGCTGGGATAATAAGGGAGTCAGAAAGTCACTATGCATCACCAGTAGTGTTGGTAAGGAAGAAAAATGGGAAAATTAGGTTGCGCATTGATTATAGGAAGCTAAACGCCCGCACTATAAAAGATGCATATGCCCTTCCCAATATTGAGGAGGCTTTCTCAGCCCTGAGCGGAGCCAAGTGGTTCTCAGTAATGGACCTGAAGTCTGGCTACTATCAGGTAGAAATGGCAGAGGAGGATAAACATAAAACTGCCTTCACATGTCCCTTGGGGTTTTATGAGTTCAATCGTATGCCACAATGTGTGACTAATGCTCCCAGCACATTCCAACGTCTCATGGAAAAATGTGTTGGAGATCTTCATCTGAGTGAAGTTCTTGTGTTTTTGGATGACCTTATTGAGACACTAGAAGAGCATGAACTCAGGCTTTTGAGGGTGTTACAACGCCTCAAGGATTTTGGTCTGAAATTGTCACCTGAGAAGTGTCAGTTCTTTAAGACATCTGTGAAATACCTTGGTCATGTGGTAGATGCTGAGGGGGTGCATACTGACCCAGAGAAAATCTCTGCTCTCAGAGATTGGCCTTGCCCTACAAATACGGAGGAGTTGAAGCGCTTCCTAAATATAGTTCAGCCAAAAAGAGAGGTAAACTATATAAGCGCGAGAGGCCCAAACCCAATGTAAAACCTCATACCCCTTTTATTGCAGAGTGGACAGTTGAGTGCGAGTCTGCATTCAGGGCATTGATTGACAAGTTAACATCAGCTCCCATCCTGGCTTTTGCAGATCCGAAGCTCCCGTATGCCCTACACACAGACGCTTCCTGTGCAGGCTTGAGAGCCGCTCTTCATCAAGAGCAAGGTGAGAAGCTCAGAGTTATAGCTTATGCTAGCAGGGGTTTGTCAAAAAATGAGAGAAATTATCCTGCTCACAAGCTAGAATACTTGGCGTTGAAGTGGGCTGTTTGTGAAAAGTTCAAAGATTACCTGTATGGAACAGAATTTACAGTCCTGACAGATAATAACCCACTCACCTATGTCCTTACCTCTGCCAAGCTAGATGCTGCTGGACACCGCTGGTTGGCAGCCCTATCAACTTTTCGGTTTGATATTAAGTACAGGGCAGGGTGCACCAACAAGGATGCAGATGGTCTGTCTCGACGGCCACAGGCTGCACCAGAGGAGGATGAGGGTTATGTGCAGGAGAGAGAGAGAATCAATGAGCTGAAAAGGCGTATCTTAGAGGGGGAGAAGCATGAGATTTCTGCCGATGTAATCTCTGCAGTGTGTCAGCGTCACGCTGTAACATCGCCTGGCCTCCCTGTTCTTGTGGAGTCACTCAGTGTTGATGCATCTTCATTGCCTGATCTGTTTGTTGACCAGGGTCAGACTACCCTACCTGGTATGACGAAAGAAAGTTGGCATAAAGCCCAGAGAGATGACCCATCCATCAGAACAGTAATTTCTCTGATAGAACAAGGACAAAAGCCAAGTCTCAGACATGTAAAAACTGAGCACCCTGAAGTAAAGTTCCTGCTCAGAGAATGGAACAGACTGGAGCTCAGAGATTGCATCCGTTACAGGAGATGTTCTGATAGAGGAGAGATGATCTATCAGCTTGTGTTGCCTGAGCAATACAGAGACAAAGTTTTAGAAGGCTTACATGACGACATTGGTCATTTGGGATCTGATCGTGCGTTAAGTCTTGCTCGAGCCAGATTTTATTGCCCAAAAATGAAGGAGTGTATTGAGCGGAAATGCCACACTTGTGAAAGATGCTTCAGGAGGAAAATTCAGCCGCAGAGAGCTGCCCCAATGACAAACATCAAAACAACCTACCCATTGGAACTAGTTTGCATGGACTACCTGTCCCTTGAACCTGATAGCCATGACACTCGGAACATTTTGGTCATCACTGACCATTTCACAAAGTTTGCAATCGCAGTGCCAACAAGGGATCAAAAGGCTAAGACAGTCGCTAAGGCTCTATTGGGGGAATTTCTTAGTTCATTATGGCTTCCCAAGTCGCCTCCATAGCGATCAGGGACGTGATTTTGAATCACACACAATCAAAGAGTTATGTTCCTTGATTGGAGCAAAGAAAGTGCGAACTACACCCCACAATCCCCAGGGGAATTCGGTTGAGCGCTTTAACAGGACCCTGTTAAGTATGCTGGGAACCCTGGAGGAAAAGGACAAACAACACTGGAGAGACTTTGTCAAACCCCTTGTCCATGCATATAATTGTACAAGGAAAGACACAACTGGATTTTCCCCATATGAGCTGATGTTTGGCAAGCAGCCAACCCTTCCAATCGATCTCATCTTGGGTGTTGAACCTTCAACAGAGACTCACAAGACCCATTCAGAATATGTTCAGAAGTTGCGTTGCGTTGGACACAACTTGCACCAAGAGAAGTGCAGTCCGATCAGATGACTTGTGAGCAACCAACTAACGCCAGTTGGTTGGGACCAGACGTAAGCAATGCTCTGGTGCAGCCTTTGGCTGAGTCAAAGGAGTATGTCATTGTGAATATTCCAGAGTGTGACTGGTCATTCGGAGACGACCAGGATATTTCAAGTCCTGAAAAGAATTACATCTCTCATTCAGGTGACCCCCACTGCTCTGCTGGTCAAGAATGTGAAGAGGGTGCGAATGTCAGTCCTGAGAGTGGATCAAGTGAACCTAGGCGTTCTGAAAGGGTGAGACGACCCCCACAAAAGTTCACCTATGATGAATTAGGCAAGCCTTTGATCCTTGCCCTTAGCTCATTTTTTACAAGTCTCGAAAATGTGTTCACTCCACTGTCTGACAGCCGTTGTACAGTAAGCTGGCATGCAGGGACTCATGCAGTTTAGAGGGGGAGGGTGTAACCCAGGTAGTGTGACCCCCACCATGAGATTCTTATATTGGAGTTGACTAGTATTGTTGAAGAGTGGTCATCTTGGTTTCGTCTATCTTTGTTGGACGTTTTTTCTTTTCCCCGCACGTGGATTTGGTCTTGGAGTGATCATCTCACCCTGCTGCGATCTTCGTGTGTTTGCGTTTTTCCCACGGTACATGTGCAGAGTTGCAGAGAGGGAGAAAAAAATGTACCAAGATCGGAGCTGGTTGCAAGAAACCATAGAGAACCTTATATTGATGTTGGAGCTGTTTTGAACCTGCACTCGATGTAACGAATATCCCAGCTGGGTTTTTTTTGCATGATTGTCCTGAGGAGTTTCGGTTGTCTGCCATCCTCTGTCCCGGTCCATCTGCGCCTCCATCTTGGTTTTCCCTCCTCGAGTGAAGACGGATCGTCCCATCCCATCATTCCCTTACCCCCCAATCCACTTTGTGAGCTGCATTCCTGGACATTAGAGACATTATTTGACCACCTCTTTAAGGAACTGGGCAACACATTTTTGGATACCACTAATTGCATTATTTGCTATTTTGAGTTTTCTGAAAGCTTCTGACCCTTCTTTGCCAAAAAATGCAAGAACATTGTTAAAAACAAAAATTCAAAACAGTGCATTTACTGTAGCAAGTGGATCATACTACTATTTTGGTATAGGGAACATCTTCTGCCAAATGTTTAGCAGCTTTCTTTTGTTCATTTCAAGTCATCACAGTTTTAGTTTGCAAATGAACATTGATGGTCTTCCTATTATTAAAAGTTCAGATTCACTGTTCTGGCCAATTTTAGGAATGCTACAAGGCCACAGAAGGCAATAAAATGCCGGAAGTCTATACCCATCACAATCGTGTGAGTGTTAGTCTAAAAGTCTAAAATAGGCAGGGCCTGTCCACACACTCAGCTGTTAAAAACATACCTGCTGGCTCCAAGAGTCTTTGCAAACTTGTCCACATCCAGTTCACACGCACACTTATGTATACAAACCAACACATGTAAAGCGTTCCATTCTGTCACATATACTATTTGAAGGTGCAAAGGTGAGCCAACACCTGTGCTCAGGTAAATGTTTATGTAAAGCTGGAATGGATGATGGAATGTAAAGAAAAGGAGGAAGAACTCCCAGCCATCCCCACACCAAGTCCCTCCACTGAGGCAGCAGCAGCGACCAGGGCCTGTCCCCACACCCATACTGTGGGGCCAACGGAGGAGATTCACCCGCCCGGCAGCCTGGTCAAGCACCCAGACAAGGGCCCACAGGACCCCCACACGGGCCACCAAAACCAGAGAGCAGTGAGGTACGGAAGTACAGAGTGCAAGTCCTGCTAAACTGAACTGGTCGTGGTTTGAGGGTGGCCGTGACATCGGCTGACAGGTGTTACATAGATTACAGAATTCCCACACCATATCCAAAAGGTGGGAAAGCCACCACATGGAGAGTTTCGTCATCGTGACCTGTGTGCCCACATGTGAAAAACAATGGGCTTGTTGCAGGGCTGCTTTAGAGAGAATAGTGCTGGTTTCAGGACCAGGGGTTAGCAGCATCATCCGAAGTGAATACCTCGCTGCCTCTTTCGCTACAGCATCTGCTGCATGTTACCCAGAGCTTTCATAGTCTGGGTGTTGCTGTAGCCAGAAACCTTCACAATGGCCACAGTGTAAGGCAAGGCCACAGCCTTGTTCAAGTTCTTGGTCAAAGCCTTATGAGCTATCGGCTGCCCTTTTGCAGTCAGAAACCCATTTCGTCTCCTTTCCGCCAGTTCCAGAATGGCTGCATTGCATGCATATGCTGAATTGGAATAAATCATTATTTCCTGTCCTTCAGCGTCTCCTAAAGCCAAGCACATAGCCAACACTTCAGCTGTCTGTGCTGATGGACTTTGAGTCAAAACCTCTGTTCTCACCAGAAATTATTGACCATCTTTACATTCAACCACTGCTGCTGCCGCACACAATGAATTGTCTGTTCTCCGCCTATCACATCCATCAGTGAAAATATTTCTCCCTATCAGTAATGGTTCTCTCTGTAAGTTAAACCTGGCTTGTGTGTCATGTCTAACTCTATCTTCTCACCAACGTTTCTCACCTGTTCAAATACAATCTGCCATATTTATACCTTGATGAGTAAACTGAATGTGAGGTGCTGTAAGTTCCTTCATTAGTCTGATCTGTCTGAGGGATGATAGAGTGAATGCAGTGGAGGCAACATGTGCTGAAATGGAATGTTTTGTCAAAATGATGAGTGGATGTCCTATGACAATGTGTGCATTTTTTTAAATAAGTGTTGCTAATCCCACTGCGTATTGTGTGCAGGGTGGCTGTCTGATTTCCAGTAAATCTAAAGGAGCACTCCAAAACATCAGCACCTTTCTGACTGATGTTTTGGATGTTTCAAAATGGAAGCTGTGTTCTGCTGACATTGCAGAACCTTGAGCAGAAACAATGCGTCCTAGGAAAGTGACAGACTTGCTGCAGCACTGCAGCTTTTTCATGGACATTTTGAAGCCGCAGACCCATAATCTTCTCAGAAGTATGGACAAGGGCTGTAAACAGGTCTCTGCTGTAGGTGCCGCCAAAAGCAGGTTGTCAACATACTGCACCAATGTAGAATCTTCAGGAAGAATCACAGTTTCTAACGTTGTCTTTAAAGCCTGATTGAAAATGCCTAAGCTACGCTTAAACCCTTGTGGTAGTCTTTGGTACTGCAACTTGCAACCCTTATAATAAAAAGCAAAATATTTCCTACTTTCAGGTGCCAAAGGGAGTTTGCCAGATCTACAATGGTGAACCATTTATAGTTCGGGCCCAGTTAGGTCAAAATGTACAGAATGCACCAACCATTGTCCATTTGTGTACATTCCAGTTGGACCTACAAGTCTTAATCTTTTACCTTAAACCCAAAGGGTGCCTTTTCGTGCCTCTCATGGGGCTGTGAGATTCACCCTAACCCAAATGAATCACCTTCACTTTTACCTCAATCAGTTTTTGGGGGACAAATGCCTTTTATCACCGGTTTATCACCAGTTTATCACTAGGTGCAGCCAGGGGCCGGAGGGGGTTCAGTTTGAGAACTACAGGATTTCCTCTCTGCTCTTTTCAGACATTTTTGTCCTGCTGGCTTCACTGAGCCAGGACCTCCAGCATGCATTGAAATGGTTCACAGCAAAGTCTGAAGTGGCTTGGATCAGGGTCAGCACCGCTAAGTCTGAGGTAATGGTTCTCGACTGGAGAAAGGTGATTTGCCATCTCTGGGTGGGTGAAGTGCGCCATAGTTTACCTGTAAGAATCTTGGGGTCTTGCTCATAGTGAGGGAAGATCGGAGCGCGAGATTGACAGGCGGAATGGTGTGGCATCCAACGTTATGCAGTCGCTGTACTTGTCTGTTGTGGTAAAGAGAAAGCTGAGCCAGAAAGCAAAGCACTCAACTTACCGGTCGATCGTCGCTCCAATACTCACCTATGGTTGATGAGCTCTGGGTCACAACTGAAAGAAGGAAGTCCCTGATACAAGCGGCCGAAATGAGCTTCCTCTAGGGTTGCTGGCTGCTCACTTAGAGATAGAGGGAGAAGCTCAGCGAAGAGCTGCGCTCCTCAACATTAAGAGGAGCCAGTTGAGGTGGTTCAGACATCTGGTTTGGATGCCTCCTGAATGCCTCCCTAGGGAGGTGTTCCCACTGGCCAGAAGCCCCGGGGAAGACCCAGGACACGCTGGAGAGACTATGTCTCTCAGCTGTCCTGGGAATGCCTTGGGGTCCTGTTAGAGTTAACTGTACAAAATCTAGATTCTAAATTCTTTTGTCATCCATTTGCAGCACCCGAAACATGATAATGTCCACGCTATGCATTGTGGAATGAAGCAAAAGAATAAGTAAATAGTAAGGGTCCGGAAGGGGGTGCTCAGAGGTGGTTGGGGTGCTACACCGAAAACTGTGACCTGTCCAAATCTGTGACCGCAGAGGGCGCTATCACAGCCGTCCAATATCTGATTTGCCCAACTGTTGGCCAGAAGAAGAAAGTTTACCATAAGAACCTAATAGAAAGCTCCCCCTGTCAGTGAATGCAGCGTCCTGCCATGGAGCAAAACCCGAGGAGGAGGAGCAGAAGCAAGAGGAGGAGGAGCAAAACCCTAGGAGGAGGAGCAGAAGCAGTGGAGCGACTCCGTTCTTGACTGAAAGCGACATTTTCAAGTGTATGGGAAAACAGAGACAGTGTAATGCCCAGGAGAAAAGATCTTCTTATTCCATTGACATCTATTTAATTCATATTGAACTAATATGATGAATATGCAGACCGACGGGATGTTTCGTGTTATTATTGTCCATGTGTATGCACAATAAAAGGGATATAAAAATTCTCTGCTGCTGTACCAACCTTATTGCCTCCATAAACATCCAGCTGTTCCACTAGTGAATAAATACCAACCACTAATACAGTGGACACCAATTCAGACGGCAAAAAAAATAGATCTTTCCAACACGTCATGTACCTTCTCATTGAGGTCACCAAATCTGACGGCCACAAAAAATGGAGGAAAAAGTGTGTCCAACATATATTGGTCATTCACAATAAGTGAATAAGTATTTATTCACATGTACCAAAAATGTACCATCACAGATTCTACCACTTGGACATTTAAATTTAAACAGAAATTAATTTGGGATTAATTCAACCTTATTTAGTCATTTATCTTTTAGAATAGCTGGAGTGTGTATTTCTCCAAAGCTACCAAAGACAACGTTGGTATTTCTGCTACACTACCTGTTGTCAGAAGTATCAACATTCTCTTGCTTTTTCCACCAAAACGGATTCATCCTCAACACTTCTTGATCTACAGTTATTCGGCTCTTGATAATCTGCTCACAGAAGTGTCAGGGTTGGCGTGAGGACACAAATGCAAACTGCCCTCGTAACTGTAATGTCTCGGATTTATTTCAGTCAGAACTGGAAAAACAGAACATAACTCCTGCTGCTACCAAAACCAACCGACAACAAGTGCAAGCGAGATAATAACTTATAAACAGAAGGAGAGGATGAGAGAAGTACCAACAGGTGTGCCACATTAGGGACGGAGAGAACACAATAGGAGGGGAGAGTTAAGAGACCTGAAAGAAGAAAACACATGTGAAACACAGGAAGAAGGCACCATCAACAAAAGAAAACAGGAAATGCACAAACAACAAAAAACAACCATAGTCCTGGGTCCAGAACCCCACAAAGAAGATCTTGTAGCTGACATCAAAGGCTGGTTTCTTTCTCAAAACACAGATATAATGCATGAATAGACAATATGTTGTCTTTATATAGACAATATATATAAAAGCTGAATGTGCAAATGATTACATTGATCACATTATATCATCTCTTACTGTACGTTTGTTCTGTGTTTCCAGTAGAAGTTGCAGTGAACTTGTCAAGCCTGTGATATGTGAGCCTTAAATAATAAATCCTGGTCAAATAAACCCCCCAGGTTTCTAAATGAGATTGGAGGCTTTATTTACACTATCCAGGGAGACCATCTGATCAGGTAGGGCATCTCTCAAGTATTTTAAACCTTGGACCTTGGTTTTTTTCTGGGTTTAGGAGGAGGTAATTAACTGCCATCCAAGTCTTGATGTCACTAATGCAGGCACTAAGTTTCTCTATGTGGTCATTCTGGTCAGGCTTAATGGATAAATACAACTGTGTATCATCTGCATAACGGTGAAAATTAATCCAGTGTTTCCTGATTATGTTCCCTAGAGGCGGCATGTAAAGCATAAACAGGATGGGTCCTAAAACTGAGCCCTGTGGGACTCCGTGGCTAACTCGACTATATTGAGAGGACTGTCCATTTAAATGAACAAACTGGTACCTAACAGATAAATATGATTTAAACCATTGAAGGGCAGATCCTCTGATCCCGATGACATGCTCTAGTCTCTGGAGTAAGATGCTGTGGTCTATAGTGTCAAAACCTGTGCTAAGATCAAGTCATTAGTGACTCTAACTAGTGCAGTTTCAGTGCTATGGTGAGGTCTGAACCCTGACTGAAAATCTTCAAAGTGGCTATTGTTCTGTAGGTGGAAGTATAGTTGTTTAACTATAACTCTTTCTAATATTGTTGAGATAAAGGGGAGATTTGATTTTGGTCTATAGTTGGCCAGAATACCAGGATACAAACTGGGCTTTTTGAGAAGAGGTTTTTTTAACAACTGCATATTTTAAAAAGTGTGGCGCATAATCTATTTCTAAAGAAAGTATTTATAATAGTAAAAATTGATTCATTAATTAGGGGGAAGGTTTCTTTAAAAAGCTTAGTGGGGATTGGGTCTAAAAGACAAGTTCAGCTTTTGGAGGATGTAATAACTGATGTTAATTCTGCTAGATCTACGGCAGTGAAGCAGTCTAATGTTACAGAGGTTTCTTTAGATGCCTATGTTTCTACTGTTTTAGCCTGATCTGGGCTGATAGTAGGGATAACTTTGTTCAGCTTATGTCTAATATTTAGGATTTTGCAATCGAAGAATGAAGAAATTCCTCAGAGCTGAGAGTAGCAGGATAACATGATTCCACTGAGCTGTGACTGCTAGTCAGCCTGGCTATAGTACTAAAAAGAAATTTCAGATTATTTCAATACTTTTCTATTAAGGTTGAATAGTATTGGGTTCTGCCATTACGCAGAGATTTTTTGTAAATTAAAAGGCTTTATTTTCAGCTATGCAGGGACTGCTCTGAGCCGGATCTGTGCCATTCTCTTTCTAACTTACGGCTTACTTGTTTAAGGGAACGTGTTTCAGCGTTATAGAAATGTGCTACTCAGTTTTATCTAGATAGCTTCGGTTTCAAAGGAGAAACAACATCAAGTGTTCTCCTGAGGGCCTCCATGGAATCATCAACAAACTGATCATTTTTTTCTGGGACTGAAACTATGGGAGCTGCTCTCAGAGTGTTTGCTCAGCATGTTACTAAATATTGGTTGGACTGTAAGTTTAAATTCAGTTACAGAGCAGTCAGTCAATGTTCTTCTGAGCTGTTCTTTATTTATTGGAGCGGTGGAATTTTCTACAACAAACTGAAAGGTGATTAGAAAGTGATCTGAGAGTATGGGGTTATGAGGGAGCGCACTCACCTGATCTCTATACCATGAGTTAAAACAAGGTCCAGGGTGTGCTTGTGACAGTGAGTGGGTTCACTTACGTTTTGTGTGAAACCAACATTATCTAATAAAGCTGAGAAAGCATTTTCTAGATAGTCGCTGGGGTCATCAACATGAATATTAAAATCCCCTACTATTATTATTTTATCAGAATCTAAAACAATAGTTGATAGAAAGTCTGCAAACTCAGTTACAAATTCAGAGTATGGGCCAGGAGGACGATAATTTATAGATTTATAGACATTATGATGTTTTCAAAGGAGTTATAAATGTGTTTGGCTTTAGTGTTAGGAAATAAGCTCGACTGTGATATTGAAATGACATGATACAGCTGTCACCTGACATCCTATTTAGTCAACCAGCCTGTAACTCGTACAAGTTTGTTCATAAAAACATATCACTAATGTATGTCATTAATATACTATAATTAGTTAGCCACCAATAACGACTATAACCAGTTTCAGAAACAGCACCAGTCAAGTGCTGTGATGTCATCAGCCTCTCTGGCTGTGATGTCATCAGCCTTTCTGGCTGTGATGTCATCAGCCTTTCTGGCTGTGGTTTATGAGCATTTGTGACGTGTGATGTCATCAGGCTTTATGGTTATGATGTTATTAGCTGTGCATTTGACATCATATGACATCACAGTTCCACACAAAAAAAGATTAGAAATATTGGCTAAATTCTTGAAAGTAAGAAAACAAGAAGAAACTACAAGAAAGCAAAGACAAAATAAAAAGGTTGGCATCAAGCGAAGATTGTAAATAAGCTTGACTGTTAAAAAGTGGTGAAAGTTTAAACATGTCAGGACTCGCAGAAGGAAGTGAAGGAGCCAAAGAGGATGTTCCAGATGTTCTCCATAGAGGAAACCATCGTTACATAAAAAGACTACAATTAGGTCAGGGATCTTTTGGGAAGGTATTTCACTATACAAGAACGGGTCCCTGTAAAAAAGAAGTGGCTGTGAAATTTGTTGATAAAACTCTTGGACTAAAAGAAATTGATATGGTCAAGAGGGTTACTTTTATAGGGGCAGATGAAAATAATCTCTTAAAAGTACTAGATTTTTTCAAATACGAATCAAAAATTTGTATTGTGTCGGAAAAACTTGACATAACCCTGCTTGATGTTTTTGTAAAAAGAAATTACAAGCCATTTGCACTCTCCGAAATCAGACCAGTTGCTCAGCAGTTGCTGATTGCTTTAACAGCTCTAAGGAGGATGAGTATCGTTCATTGCGACATTAAACCAAACAATGTAATGTTCGTAAATTACAAGTCTTATCCTTATAAGGTTAAACTAATTGATTTTGGTTTAGCCAGAAAAAGAACTAAGTTAAATCGCAACAGCAACATTCAGATATTGGGTTACAGGGCGCCTGAGGTAGTCTTTGGTTCTCGAATTGATGAAGCTGTGGATGTGTGGAGTGTTGGATGTGTTTTGGCTAGCATGTATAAGGGCAAACACTTTTATCCAAGAAATTGTTTGTATGATTACATAGCAGCTATTGTACATATGCAAGGTCAACCTTCAGATGATAGTTTGATCATTAGTTCACATCTACATACTTTCTTTAAACCTTCAAAAACTACAAAAGGCAGTAAGTTTATATTCAAAAGACCTAGTGAATATAAGGCTAGTTCTGATGAAAGTAAGAAAATAAGGGTAAACGATGATTTTTTTGAACACAATTTCACATTGGATGACCTGCTAAACATACGCCATGGAGGACCAGATTTAGTTGAAGACTATTTAGATACAATGAAGTTCAAATCTTTGATAAAGAAGCTGCTGTGTGTGGATCAGAGAAAAAGAATCACACCTGAGAACGCTCTTGAGCATCCTTTTATAACTATGAATCATTTTTCAGATGGTTCTGATGACTCCTATGTCAAGTCAGCACAGGAACTCATGAATGTTTGTCAGCGCCAATCTCAAGTAAATCCAGCATATGTTGCTTTAGGATATTCTTTCAAACAACAAGATACATGTGAAGTCTCTGCACTGACAATATTTTCTAAAAAAGTAAAGTCCTTTTTTGCTAAAACGTTTTCTCCCAGAACTTCTAGTTTTGCAGAAAAGACTTTAATAGCAAAAAAGAAGGCTTGTGCAACTGATATTGTAGAGAAGCTTTCCTCTCCAGTTGATGACAAAACTCACAAGGGCAACAAATCAAAGGGTGTTGTTGACAGTTTGACAACTTCTAATAAAGCCTGCAGTGGAGTCTCAGGAAAGAAAACTGTTTTAAAAAAAACAAGAGCAGTTAAGCCTTGCTCAACTATAGAAGAGATGCCAGAAGAATCACCAGAAGAAAACTCAACAAAAAAACAAAAGAGTGGAGTAATTCATGTGAAACCTTGTTGTCCAGTTGATGGGAAAACTGACAAAGAAGAACCAAATGTCGAGGCTACGACCAACAAAGACATCTCTAATGAAGGCAGATCAAGCTCTCTTTTGAAAAGAATTCAGGGATTTTTCTCAAGTTTAAAATCGAGATTTTTCACATAGTGGCTGATATCAGGAAGTTAGTTTCTGTAGGATAAATAAGGTTTGTAAATTATATGTTTGAATTTGATTTGTTTTTGTAGGATAATTAGAGTTTGTAAATTATATGGTTGAATTAGATTCGTTTCGGTAGGCTAATTAGAGTTTGTAAATTATATGTTTGAATGTGATTAGTTTCTGTGGGATAATTAGAGTTTGTAAATTATATGGTTGAATTAGATTCGTTTCGGTAGGCTAATTTGAGTTTGTAAATTATATGTTTGAATGTGATTAGTTTCTGTAGGATAATTAGAGTTTGTTAATTAGATATTTCAATTAGATTAGTTTTTGTAGGATAATTAAAGATTGTAATTTACAAGTTTGAATTAGATTAGCTTTTGTAGGATAATTAGAGTTTGTAAATTGTAAATTTGTAAAATGAAGTTACCATTTCATAGGTTCATTGGTTAATTGGTTACTCTAAATTGTCCCTAGGTGTTGATGTGAGTGTGCATGAGTGTGTGATTGTGGCCCCTGCGACAGACTGGCGACCAGTCCAGGGGTCTCCCCTGCCTTCGCCCATGAGTAGCCGGGTTAGGCTCCGGCAGCCCCGTGACCCCGAAAGGGATTAAGCGGTTCAGAAAATGAATGACTGAAATGAATGAATGAAGGAATGATGTTACCATTTCATCAATGGTTCCTTTGATGTCATTTCCAGATGAGCGTAACCAGTGTTTGTTCATTGTCTTTCTTGATCCTGTCATCTGAGCGTCCTTTTTGCCAAGATCTAACTTAGTCTTATCTGGTTTCGTATTCAAACATTAGTGTCTTCTTTAGCTATCTAGTGTGTAACTACTGTGTTAACCATTGCTGTCTAAGCAGTCTGCAACATAGTCACTTCCCCTTAGCCAAACAATGGTAACCTTTGTTAAGTGCTAGCATAGCAGTTAGCTATAGTAGGCCATAGCTCTACTAAGAGCTCTGCATAGCAGTTGCTCAGCCTGTTAGCCATATTGATTGATTGATTTGTTTATTTCAAGTACAAGTTGGACAATACACAAAAAAAATAATCACACAAAGTTATCAAACTCATTATTAAGACAATGAAATGCATTGATTGAGAGGAAAGAAAGAAAAGGAAAAAACAAAAAAGAAACCAATGAAAAATGAACAAACAAAAGCAACACACTTAAGTCACATTTGTAACATATGTTGAGTATAGTGATTAATGACTGAAGTCTAGTAGAGCTTGATTAATTGCTTGAAAAGGCGTGGGAAGACGCAAACTTATATAATCCCACCCCTACAAGACAGTGTTACCAGCAGAGTGACTTGCGCTACTGGAACTAAACTGTTGAGCACTCAAGCTTCTCCCGGGCAGCAGCCAGGGAAAACTCAGGATGGGTTTGTACCAGTGTGAAGGAGGCATAGTGCTAAATATAATCAGTCCAATGAGACGGCTATGGCTGTAATATTGGGCTATATAAATAAAATTGAATTAAATGTAAAAACTTAGCGCTACCGAAGCTCCCATTACATAAGTTTTCCCCCCTCTGTAACACGCCAGATGGTCCGTCAACCCTAGTTATTGGCTCCTCTGAAGTTAGACACATGAAGTTGCTGATAGCTACAGTCAGGTGTTATCCGGGAGCTAGGGTTGGTGACATAGAAGGGAACCATAAAATGTTAGCCCAATACCGCTTTTCATCATTTTAGCGCTGGTTAGCTAGATCTTGCTCAGAAAACGACGTTGGCTTTGTTGACAACTGGAGTAGGTTTTGGGGAAAGACCAGTCTCATAACTTAGAGTTATCTGGTTTGGTATTCAAACGTTATAAGTGTCTTCTTTAGCATTCTAGTGAGTAACTACTGTATTCACCATTGCTGTCTAAGCAGCCTGCAACATAGTTACTTCCCCTTAGCCAAACACCACTAGCCTTTAAGTGCTATCATAGCACTCTGGTTCGGATGCCTCCTGGACACCTCCCTAGGGAGGTGTTCCGGGCATGTCCCACTGGGCAGAGGCCCCGGGGAAGACCCAGGACACACTGGAGAGACTACGTCTTTCGGCTGGCCTGGGAACGCCTTGGGGTCCCACCAGAGGATCTGGAGGAAGAGGCTGGGGAGAGGGAAGTCTGGGCATCTTTACTTAAACTGCTGACCCTTTCCCGGGTGAGTGGAAGAAGATGGATGAATGGATGGACTCCTCTTTAATCTATCTATCCTGAAACATGTAAATGCAATTTATCAATACAATGTAATGGCTCTGTGTCACGGGCCGCTCGGCCATGAGGATTGAGCCACAGGACACAAAAGAATCTTTAAATAAAGGGTTGTTTATTTTACCCAACAAAAAATACATCGACTTAAGTTAAAATGGGGTCAACTTAACAAAATGTAACTAAGAGACTAAGAACCAAAAGCTCAAACCAACTAAACAAAACTGACCCCAAACAGCAAACATCAGGGAGAATTTATACTGGCTGATCAGACCAAAGACACAATAGGGAGGGGACAACAATACAAAACATTGAAAACATAACCATTAACTAATAAAGTAAATTACTAGTAATTTAAAGTAGTAACAAACAAAACTAACTTATACTTCAAATCAAGTTAAACATATTTCAACAAAAGAAACAATAATTCAACAAAGGAATAAACGTTTGTCTCCCCCCCTTCCATCATCTCCAAATGGGAGTGTCCAGGAAGATTTCCAGTTCCTCCCTTTTGCCACATCAGCAATTTGTGCAGCTCCTCCCTCTGCCACATCATCAGGCTTCAAGGAGAACTCAAAAGAAAAGAATTACTTGACACAAGTTCATTTTGTTATTGAAGGTGTAAAGTAAAATAAATGTGTGCAAGTATAAATTATAAATTCTGCAACAAATTTGAAAGAAATATAACAAACGTAACTTTTAAATGTGGGGCAGCGGGGTCTGCCCTCACACACCCTCCCCCTCAAAGCTCTCGTTGGGACAGCGAGAGAGGAAGTCCGCAGTGGCGTTGTCTCTCTCCGGGATGTGGTGGATGGTGAAGCAGTAGGGTTGGATGGCAAGATACCATCTGGTAATCCGTCCATTCGTGTCCTTCATCCTTGCCATCCACTGTAGGGCTTTGTGGTCAGTTTCCAGCGTAAATTCTCGTCCAAGAAGGTAATACTTGAAGGAGTCTAGGGCCCACTTTATTCCTAGAGCTTCCTTCTCTACTGTTGAGTAGCGAGTCTCTCGTGGAAACAGTTTACGGCTGATGAAGGCCACAGGATGTCGGTTGCCTGGAGGGCCTTGTAGAAGGACTGCCCCCAGACCTCTATCAGAAGCATCTGTCTGAAGAATAAAGGGCTCTTGAAAGTTTGGACTGTATAAGACAGAGTCCTTACTTAATGACTGTCTGATGTCCTCGAAAGCTGCTTCCGCCTCTTTGGTCCATTGGATGTTGTTAGGACTTCTGGCTCCAGTAAGATCCGTGAGCAATGCCGCCCTAGCTGAGAAGTGAGGAATGAAACGATGATAAAATCCAGCCATGCCCAAAAAGGATCTTAATTGCTTCTTTGTGACAGGCAACGGACAGGACTGAATAGCAGAGACTTTGTCAGTTTGTGGTTGTATCACCCCGTTGCCAATGATGTAGCCCAGGTACTCAGTTTCTGGCTTGGCGAAGACACATTTTGAAGGATTAACAGTCAGTCCCGCCTCCTGGAGACAATCCAACACCCTCCCCAGATGTTCAAGGTGCTCCTTCCAGGTATTACTAAAGACGACAATATCATCCAAATAGGCTGCAGCAAACTCTGAAACTCCACACAGTACCTGATTCATGAGGCGCTGAAAGGTAGCTGGAGCTCCATGAAGTCCAAAGGGCAGAACCGTAAATTGAAACAACCCCCAGGGCGTTCGAAAGGCAGTCAGTTCTCTGGAGCTTTGAGTGAGTGGGACCTGCCAATAACCCTTGCACAGATCTATGGTAGTGAGATACTTGGCACCTCCCAGTCGCTCTATCAGATCATCAATACGTGGCGTTGGGTAAGAGTCAAACTTGGAGACAGAATTTAGGTACCTAAAGTCTATGCAGAATCTTAGGCTACCATCCTTTTTTGGAACCAATACTACTGGGCTACACCACTCACTTTTAGATGGCTCAATCACCCCCATAGAGAGCATCAGATCCACCTCCTCCTTCAGGCTGGTCAGAAGGCGTTCAGGTAACCTGTAACTCTTACGCTTCACAGCAGCTCCATCTTTTAAGATGATGTCATGCTGAATGATGGTAGTTCGCCCAGGATTGTCCTGGAAGACTGGTGTGCTGCACAAGGCTCTCACCTGCAGTTGTTGCTCTTTAGAGAGATGATCCAGATCCTGATTTGGTGAGAGAGTTGAAGGAAAATACTGCTCATCCACTTCATCGTCCTCTGGAATCTTTCTGATAAGCATAACCTGTCGTTCCCTTTCAGCCCTTTCCACCCATTCTTTCAGGAGGTTCACATGAAGTAACCGGGTGGAGCGTGGTTGTCCAGGTGTTGAGACACGATAGGTGGTCTGCCCAATCTTCTGCAAAACCTCAAAGGGACCTTGCCATTTTGCCAGAAGCTTGCTATCACTGCTGGGCAGAAGAACAAGCACCTTCTGACCAGGATTGAACGACCGCTGACGAGCTGATCGATCGTACCAGACCTTCTGCCGCTTTTGAGCTTCTGCCATATGGCCTTGGGCCAGTTCAGTCATTTTCTCCAGCCGTTCCCGCATCTGAACAACAAAGGAAACCACATTAACAGTTTCTGGATGCGGTCGATACCCCTCCCACATCTCTTTAAGTAGGGCTAGGGGGCCTCTAACTTCATGTCCATACAACAGCTCAAAAGGAGAGAAACCAGTAGAGGCTTGAGGCACTTCCCTGTAGGCGAATAACAGGTACGGCAGCCACTTGTCCCAATCGGTTCCAGCCTCATTGACAAACTTCTGTAACATCTGCTTCAGGGTTTGGTTGAAGCGCTCAGTGAGGCCATCCGTTTGTGGATGATACGCAGTGGTTTTTAAGCTTCTAATGCCCAGAAGTTGGTAGACTTGCCTCAACAGTGTGGATAAAAAGTTGGTGCCCCTGTCAGTTAAGACTTCCCGTGGCAAACCAACTCTAGAGAAGAATTGCACCAGACAAAACGCAACTGCTTTGGTCTTTATTGATTTTAAGGGAAAGGCCTCTGGATATTTTGTGGCATAGTCAGTGATCACCAATATATATTTGTTGCCTGACTTGCTTCTTTCTAAAGGTCCCACAATGTCCATTCCTAGTCTCTCAAACGAGGTGCTGATCACTGGTAAAGGTTGTAGAGGAGCTCTGGAGGGGATTTTGATGGAAGTTTGTTGGCATTGAGGGCAACTTCTGCAGAAGGTTGCAACATCCTTACTTAACCCAGGCCAGTAGAAGTGTTTTCTGATGCGGGTTGTGGTTCTGTGCTTCCCCAAGTGGCCAGCCCAGGGAATCGAATGTCCTAATGTCAGCACCATTTCTCTGACACTTTCAGGAACCACTAGCTGCAACTCTGTCCCCCGCTGGCGATAAAGAATGCCCTTTTTTAGCACAAAGCATTCACCCTGCTCTGGCAAATCCCCAGTGTCTCTCCCCTCCACACTCTGGAAAATATGTTGTAGAGCTGAGTCCCTGGACTGCAATTCAACAATGTTTTCTGGGATGGTAAAACTTAGTGGCAGGTCTGGCTCTGAGTCAACAGGTGCATTAGTAACAGTGTGTTGGAACTTTTCTATCCTTCTCTGTCGACGGGACTTACGAGACTTCCCGGGTGTGGCCTCCAAGTCTGCATCAAAGAAGGGTAGAGCACTGAGTGTCTCAAGGGGTTCCACCTGCTTAGCTCTGGCCCTTGTCACTGCAACATTACACATATGGTTAGTGTCCAGTAGATCAAATAGTACAGGGAGATCTAAACCCAACACTACAGGAAATGGCAGTTTATCGACAACTCCAACATTTAGAAGGTAGGTTTGATCTGCAATTTTGATGTAAACATCCGCCGTGGGATAAAACTTCTTATCTCCATATACACAGCAGACTGGAATTGTTTTTGTACTTTTCATATGAGGTGGAATGAATTGCTGATGCACCAGAGTCTGGTCACTGCCTGTATCAATGAGGGCAGTAATTAGTTCTCCATTTACCTGTATGGGTGTTAATTTAACTCCCACTGGAGGTCCATCAGGTGGTTCACAGCGTGGAGCAACACACATTTGAGTGAGTTTTGTCTTTTTAGGACACATAGGTTTGGTGTGTCCTTCTACTCCACATAGGTAGCAGATTGGTATTCTGGCTGCATTTTTGGAAGGTACATTTGCTGGCTGGCCTCCCCTTACTGACTGCATACCAACATTACTGGCTGCTCGTTGTCGATACTGAGGGGATTGTTTGTGGCCGTCTTTTTCCTTCCACGCAGTATAACTCCATGGTTGTCCTCTACGCCGGGCAGCAACAAACACCTCCGCCATCTTAGCCGCTTCGGCTGCTGATTCTGGTTTGCGCTCCCTTAGCCATACCTGTAGCTCAGGAGACAGCATCCTCAGGTATTGTTCCAAAATGATCAGTTCACCAATTTCATTGATGGTTCTACTTGTTGGTTGGATCCATTTCACATACAACTCTTTGAGCCTAGCATAAAGCTCTCTTGGGCTTTCATCAGAGTTAACGTCAAGAGAACGGAAGCGCTGTCTGTAGTTCTCTGGGTTGATGTCAAACTTGGACAAAATTGCTGCTTTAACATTATCATAATCAAGGGCGTCATCAATGTCCATCTGTACATATGCAGCCCTAGCTTTTCCAGTGAGTTAAGGAATGAGATGGAAGACCCATTCCCTTTTCTGCCACTTACAAGCTAGTGCAATTCGCTCAAATGTGATTAGATAATGTTCAGCATCATCATTGTCAGTAAATTTTTCCAGTCTAGGCTCATATAGACGAGACTGACCTGATGGTTGGTGTGATGGATTTCCAGAATCATAAATGAGGTTACCAGTGGAAACACCACCAGTCCCCTGAGATTCCAGATCAGACTGTTCAATTTCAGGTCTAACTGGCTCAGGTGTTGGAGCAGTACGTGCCTGAACTTCCACTTGCAGAAGTTGAAACTGGTGCTGAAGTGCTCTGAACCGTCTTTCCTGGTGAGCATTTTCTTCTCTCTGTCTGGCATCTCGAGCTTCCTGCTGACTCATATGGGAACGAAGAAGAGAAACCAGGTCTGCAACACTTGGCTCGTTACCTGTGCCTTCAGAGCTGTCCACCCCTCCAGAAGCTCCATTTTCCTCATGATCATCATCTGGTTGCTCCTGTGTGGTTTTCTGGGGTATTGGGCCATCCTTGGCTCCTCTCATATTGCGTCCACTTTTCTGCATGCTTCAAAATCCACAAGAAGAATTAGAAAAAGGGGCAGAACAAGAAAGAAAAAAAATTTGCAAAAATACAAAAAACCCTGGGCTTATGGTGGGCTTATCCCACTTCTGACACCAATTGTCACGGGCCGCTCGGCCATGAGGATTGAGCCACAGGACAAAAAAGAATCTTTAAATAAAGGGTTGTTTATTTTACCCAACAAAAAATACATCGACTTAAGTTAAAATGGGGTCAACTTGACAAAATGTAACTAAGAGACTCAGAACCAAAAGCTCAAACCAACTTAACAAAACTGACCCCCCAAACAGGAAACATCAGGGAGAATTTATACTGGCTGATCAGACCAAAGACACAATAGGGAGGGGACAACAATACAAAACATTGAAAACATAACCATTAACTAATAAAGTAAATTACTAGTAATTTAAAGTAGTAACAAACAAAATTAACTTATACTTCAAATCAAGTTAAACATATTTCAACAAAAGAAACAATAATTCAACAAAGGAATAAACGTTTGTCTCTCCCCCTTCCATCATCTCCAAATGGGAGTGTCCAGGAAGATTTCCAGTTCCTCCCTTTCGCCACATCAGCAATTTGTGCAGCTCCTCCCTCTGCCACATCATCAGGCTTCAAGGAGAACTCAAAAGAAAAGAATTACTTGACACAAGTTCATTTTGTTATCGTTCCAATGTTTTCCATCAGTAAAGGGTTTGGGAGGATTGTGTATGTAGGGTGGCTGGGCGCTCACTTAGAGATAGGGTGAGCCACATAAAGAGGAGCCAGTTGAGGTAGCTCAGACATCCGGTTCGGATGGCTCCTGGATGCCCCCCTAAGGAGGTGGTCCAGGCATTTCCCAGTGGGCAACAGTTGTTGGTTATAGCAACAGTGGTTTGTTGCAGCAACAGTAGGTTGTGATCGGAGCCTTTCTCTTTCTAACTTACGGCTTACTTGTTTAAGGGAACGTGTTTCAGCGTTATAGAAATGTGCTACTCAGTTTTATCTAAATAGCTTCGGTTTCAAAGGAGAAACAACATCAAGTGTTCTCCTGAGGGTCTCCATGGAATCATCAACAAACTGATCATTTTTTCTGGGACTGAAACTATGGGAGCTGCTCTCAGAGTGTTTGCTCACCATGTTACTAAATATTGGTTGGACTGTAAGTTTAAATTCAGTTACAGAGCAGTCAGTCAATGTTCTTCTGAGCTGTTCTTTATTTATTGGAGCGGTGGAATTTTCTACAACAAACTGAAAGGTGATTAGAAAGTGATCTGAGAGTATGGGGTTATGAGGGAGCACACTCACCTGATCTCTATACAATGAGTTAAAACAACATCCGGGGTGTGCTTGTGACAGTGAGTGGGTTCCTTTACATTTTGTGTGAAACCAACATTATCTAATAAAGCTGAGAAAGCATTTCCTAGACAGTCGCTGGGGTCATCAACATGAATACTAAAATCCCCTACTATTATTATTTTATCAGAATCTAAAGCAATAGTTGATAGAAAGTCTGCAAACTCAGTTGCAAATTCAGAGTACGGGCCAGGAGGACGAAAATTTATAGATTTATAGACATTATGATGTTTTCAAAGGAGTTATAAATGTGTTTGGCTTTAGTGTTAGGAAATAAGCTCGACTGTGACATTAAAATGACATGATACAGCTGTCACCTGACATTCTATTTAGTCAACCAGCCTGTAACTCGTACAAGTTTGTTCATAAAAACATATCACTAATGTATGTCATTAATATACTATAATTAGTTAGCCACCAATAACGACTATAACCAGTTTCAGAAACAGCACCAGTCAAGTGCTGTGATGTCATCAGCCTCTCTGGCTGTGATGTCGTCATCCTTTTTGGCTGTGATGTCATCAGCCTTTCTGGCTGTGATGTCATCAGCCTTTCTGGCTGTGATGTCATCAGCCTCTCTGGCTGTGATGTCATCAGCCTTTCTGGCTGTGATGTCATCAGCCTTTCTGGCTGTGGTTTATGAGCATTTGTGACGTGTGATGTCATCAGCCTTTATGGTTATGATGTTATTAGCTGTGCATTTGACATCATATGACATCACAATTCCACACAAAAAAAGATTAGAAATATTGGTTAAATTCCTGAAAATAAGAAAACAAGAAGAAACTACAAGAAAGCAAAGACAAAATAAAAAGGTTGGCATCAAGCGAAGATTGTAAATAAGCTTGACTGTTAAAAAGTGGTGAAAGTTTAAAAATGTCAGGACTCGCAGAAGGAAGTGAAGGAGCCAAAGAGGATGTTCCAGATGTTCTCCGTAGAGGAAACCATCGTTACACAAAAAGACTACAATTAGGTCAGGGATCTTTTGGGAAGGTATTTCACTATACAAGAATGGGTCCCTGTAAAAAAGAAGTGGCTGTGAAATTTGTTGATAAAACTCTTGGTCTTAGAGAAATTCATATGCTCAAGAAGATAACTTCTATAGGGGCAGATGAAAATAATCTCTTAAAAGTACTAGATTTTTTCGAATACAAATCAAAAGTTTGTATTGTGTCGGAAAAACTTGACATAACCCTGCTTGATTTATTGGTAAAAAGAAATTACAAGCCATTTGCACTCTCCGAAATCAGACCAGTTGCTCAGCAGTTGCTGATTGCTTTAACAGCTCTAAGGAGGATGAGTATCGTTCATTGCGACATTAAACCAAACAATTTAATGTTCGTAAATCACGAGTCTTATCCTTATAAGGTTAAACTAATTGATTTTGGTTTAGCCAGAAAAAGAACTAAGTTAAATCGCAACAGCCACATTCAGATATTGGGTTACAGGGCGCCTGAGGTAGTCTTTGGTTCTCGAATTGATGAAGCTGTGGATGTGTGGAGTGTTGGATGTGTTTTGGCTAGCATGTATAAGGGCAAACACTTTTATCCAAGAAATTGTTTGTATGATTACATAGCAGCTATTGTACATATGCAAGGTCAACCTTCAGATGATAGTTTGATCATTAGTTCACATCTACATACTTTTTTTAAGCCTTCAGAAACTTCAAAAGGCAGTAAGTTTATATTCAAAAGACCTAGTGAATATAAGGCTAGTTCTGATGAAAGTAAGAAAATAAGGGTAAACGATGATTTTTTTGAACACAATTTCACATTGGATGACCTGCTAAACGCACGCCATGGAGAACCAGATTTAGTTGAAGACAATTTAGATACAATGAAGTTCAAATCTTTGATAAAGAAGCTGCTGTGTGTGGATCCGAAAAAAAGAATCACACCTGAGAACGCTCTTGAGCATCCTTTTATAACTATGAATCATTTTTCAGATGGTTCTGATGACTCCTATGTCAAGTCAGCAAAGGAACTCATGCATGTATGTCAGCGCAAATCTCAAGTAAGTCCGGCATTCAGTGCTTTTGGATGTTTTTTCAAACAAAAAGATACATGTGAAGGCACTGCAAGGAAAACATTATCTAAGAAAGTAAAGTCCTTTTTTGCTAAAACGTTTTCTTTTAGAACTTCTAGTTCTACAGAAAACACTTCAATGGCAAGAAAGAACACTTGTGCAACTGACATTGAAGAGAAGGGCAACAAATCAAAGGGTGTTGTTGACAGTTTGACAACTTCTAATAAAGCCTGCAGTGGAGTCTCAGGAAAGAAAACAGTTTTCAAAAAAACAAGAGCAGTTAAGGTTTGCTCAACTATAGAAGAGATGCCAGAAGAATCATCAGAAGAAAACTCAACAAAAAAACAAAAGAGTGGAGTAATTCATGTGAAACCTTGTTGTCCAGTTGATGGGAAAACTGACAAAAAAGAGCCAACTGTCGAGGCTAAGAAAAACAAAGACATCTCTAATGAAGGCAGATCAAGCTCTCTTTTGAAAAGAATTCAGGGATTTTTCTCTAGTTTAAAATCGAGATTTTTCACATAGTGGCTGACATCAGGAAGTTAGTTTCTGTAGGATGATTAAGGTTTGTAAATTATATGTTTGAATTTGATTTGTTTTTGTAGGATAATTAGAATTTGTAATTTACACGTTCGAATTAGATTAGCTTTTGTAGGATCATTAGAGTTTGTAATTGACACGTTCGAATTAGATTAGTTATTGCAGGATAATTAGAGTTTGTAATTTACACATTCAAATTAGATTCGCTTTTGTAGCATATTAGAGTTTGTAATTTACACGTTCGAATTAGATTAGCTTTTGTAGCATATTAGAGTTTGTAATTTACACCTTCGAATTAGATTAGCTATTGTAGGATAATTAGAGTTTGTAATTTACACGTTCGAATTAGATTAGCTATTGTAGGATAATTAGAGTTTGTAATTTACACGTTCGAATTAGATTAGCTTTTGTAGGATGATTAGAGTTTGTAATTTAAAGTGATTGTGAAGTGATTGTGCATGTAAGTAGAGAACTAGCTGAGAAGCTGCAGTCTGGTAACTTGGAATTTGTTTGGAATTTTTTTTGTTTGTAAATATGAAATTTGAACGGGTCATGGACCGGATTGAATCAACTGGGGAGGCAGAGACTATATGGGAATACTATTTGGCAAGTGTTGCATTTCAATTGTAATGTCACTGATTCTATTCAAGAGAGTAATGTTATTTTGCTTAAACTTCATTGTCATCTGAAAGCTTTTAATCTTGAACCGAACATGGTGTAGCTGCCATCTGTTGCAATTAACGTTACTCTGTGTTAAGTTTAAGATTATTTATTCATTTCAGTGATTAAATACACAATTTATGTTCATTGAAGCAGTCCCTGATTTTAATTCATAAAGTCATGGAACCTTTAGTTGATCTTGTTTCCGTCAGGACTGGTATCAGTAAGAAAAAGGAAGTTGCAAGCATGGAGTTGATTGCATTGTTTCGAGACTCGTTTAACCCTTTTTGGTATTGCGGCCAACAAGGTATGAGAATTGATGTTGTATGTGTGATTTATATTTGAGTTATGGCGTTCTCTGTGAGAATGTTATATATATATATATATATATATATATATATATATATATATATATATATATATATACGTATATATATTTATATGCCTGTACAGGTGTTTGATGGCACCTGGGGTTGGTGTTTGATGGCACCTGCCCGCAAATAAAGGCCCGTCCAAAAGAACACCTTGTGTCGTGAAATGTCCAGAGGGGAGTTACACATGGCACAACTACTGCAAATTGACATTGACTGGGTTTATCTCAGCAATTGCATGAAGTTTTAGGAGGGTCTGGAGTGGTGAGTGCATCAGTGGGGACTATAATTTCAACTGCACTGCTGGGCTCTTCCATGCAGCTGATGGGTTCATCTGGATTAAATAGAAGGCAAAAGCAAAAGAAATTTTATATGAAGTCTATGCAGAATGGATGACATTGGAGATAATGGCAAGTCTTTATCATAGTAGACATGTTAGACTCCAGGAAAAGCACAGAAGGGCAAACAAAAAGAAAATGCTCACTTGCATGGCAACTATTCTTCAAGAAATAAAGAATTTTTCAGAGCAACAAAAACAAATTCAGGAATTGAAATAAATGGATAAAAAAATAAATAAATAAAAGTTAGATCTGTCTTCCTTTTTTATTAACTCATTACATTTTAGTTTACAATTTTTTACAACCCCAGTAGTTTGGCTTTTTATCCGCCTGAAAGACCAGAGTTTTATAGGACATCCGCTCACTTTTCCAGAAAGTTTTCAAACGGGGTGTTCAGTTGAATATTGGAAGAATATGAGCGTAATGGTGGTCATGAAGTATCTCAACCTCCTGTAAGGCAAGGGATATTGTCCACTGTTCTCTTCAATTTGTACGTTGGTTGCCAAGGAAACTGGACGCAGTAACGGTTACGTTGTAACGGCAGGTGCATCATCTGGAGTTTCAATGCCTATCAGACACTCACGGTTTGGTTATAAAAGCTCTTTTAAGTGTCTGCTCCTGTTATGGTTTTTAAAAATATTTCATAAACCTGCATGTATTAGCAATGATGAAAAAGTGTTTATCAACCACGTTCTTGAATAAAAATAGTTGCTAAACTAAGTTGAGAAAGCGCATAACATAGTTTTAGGTTTGTCAAATCTGTAACAGCAGACTTCTGTGAAAAATAAATTCCCATCTCCAGTGTGAAACAACTTATTTATACAACGTTTAGTTGCAGTATATTCACTCTAATGACTGGCAAAACTAGTTAACCTCTGCCATGATCTAAGAATAAACTAAAATGTTAGACTCAAACTACAAAACTCAGTGTAATTGTTCTTTCAATGCAGGAAGTGTGCATTGCTTTAGTCCAGTTGTGAAATGCAGTAAAGCTGTTGCTGTTGTGTATGGGAACAGATGAATTTTGCAATCTCAACATTTTAATCTGGCCCTTACATTGTGGAAATTAGCTGTGTCCAGGCATGTGCTGTGTAAAATGCAGCATGTGATTATGGTGGATGCCACGGAATTGAGGTGTTTGTGATGCAGGAGTATTTGTCTTCTGAACTTTGTCTTGAGCAGACCAAAGGCAGGTTCAATGACCACTCTTGGTGAGTTGAGCTTTTGGTGGAAATGCTTCTGCTTGGCTGTTGCGTCTGAAGCTCTAGTGTCATGCCTGCTGCCCTACATTCACGTGACAAAATTTGTGCTGATGGTCACAGAAGCCGATCAGAAGAACAGAATAGCTCTGTTTCCTGTTACAATGGGCGTTAGTGTTGTCACATGTAGGCTTTGGGATATCACTATGACATCCATCCACTGCAGACAGTGTTGGGGAATCCTAACTCCTGAAAGCCATTTATTGTGTCACAGAGCATATTTGTTGTTGGCCAGGCAATATGACATGATAAATGTTCATTTACTGTTCAACAAAAATGTTCCAAATGGCTTGATATGGTTGATCTGTCCGCAATACTCCTGTATAACTCCACAGGCTGGCCATCACATGTGTAAAAGGGCACCCTGATTAATTCGCTGTTGTTGTAATATGGCCCCGGTGTTGTCATAGGCTCCTATGGACAGACACTCCCACCCAACTTGCCAACTCCCACCCTTAAGAAGAAAAAAAAGAAGTTCTGTTTGGGATACGATGACAACTTCCGTTCGACATTCATCGGTCCATCCGCCATGTTACCTACAGCCGGGTACTCTTGCTTTTATCTGGACACCCGTGCACATGCTTTGTCATGTGACCACAAATTCAGGAAGCACTCATCATTTCCAGCCTGCTGTGGCCAAGAGAGGCACATGGGAGAAGGGCTTAGTCTGTAATACACGAAAAAAATGTTTTTTGCTTGTCAAAGTACATTTTCAGCATGTTGGGTGAATTAACTGTCATTTTTAAATAAATGTATCTGCATCCAAAAGTATATACTGCATATGTTGTTCATTTCATAATCTATAAAAGTATGTGAACTAGTTTGCTAAAGGTTAGCCAAAATTTCAGAATTACTTGTGTTTTTCCAAAATGGTGGATATGGGGCAAGTTGAGCCATGTGCTACGGGGTAAGTTGAACCAGTGGCAAAAAACCAGTGGTTCAACTTACCCCCACACTAAGGCACTGGAACGTAATCAAGGTTCTGATGTACAAGGTGGTATTTTACTTGAGTATACTCAGCTCTGTTTTTTTTCTCATATGTCAACCACTGTAGAAAAATGGATGGCATAGACTCATTGTTGTGTACTTTAACCCTGTGCCTTTGCCTTTACAGGTATCTCTCCTGCCGTGTACCTGAAGTGACTTCTTTGGGAAGGGCTACGGACTTCAATAAAGCCACAGTTGGGGAGTTCTTTGAAACACTGGCTAAAGTGATGGACAGGTAACAACACTTTTAGAATTGAAAACATTAAAAACTATTTATGACAACTACATACAACATAAGTAAACGAAATTGTGGCACATGTTTATTTAGCACCTATAGGCTAATTACCATAGTATAATAGGAAACTTGTTATTTTTTTTTTCCTATTATTCAAGCATTAAATTACTTTAAAAATCATTTCTTTCTCTTATTTTTTTTTATTTGCTTGTGTTACAGGCACAAATTTCCTCCAAACATGATTTTTTTTTATTTGCTTGGTACAGGAGCACCTCCAGGATCAATCGGTACCACCACAAGATCAGGCTGGATCAATGGAGGCGTCTTTGTTAAATACCTTGAATCCAAGAGCCCCCCTGACCTGCCACTTCTATTGATTTTGGACAACCATGAAGCCCACATTTCACTTAAGGCTTTGGAGTTGGCAAAAACAAGTGGTATTGTTATGCTCACAGTTCCACCTCACACATCCCATCGCCTGCAGCCTTTGGATAAGTGCTCGTATGGGCCATTCAAAACCTTTCATAACAGAGCTCTTGAAGGCTGGATGAGGTCCAACCCAGGCAGAACAGCCAGCATATGCCAAATCGCTGGCTGTGTGAATTAGGCTTGCATGTCAACAATGACACCACGCAATATCTCCTCAGGATTCCGAACCACAGGGATTTTCCCATACAACTGAGATGTCTTCTCTGATGCAGAGTTTGAGCCATCCATGATGTCAAACAGGCCCATCCTGGAGCAGCAGTCTGCAGTTGAAGGTGATGCACCAGTAGTTTCAACCTCTCTTTCACCTGAGCTACCTTCACCAGGCCCTGAACATGCATTTGGTTCATTAAATGACTTCAGTCATGCTGGATATGGACCTGCTGCTGAGATTTTTCCTGTAGCCAAAAATCAGCAGCCCAGGAAACCAACAAATCAAAAACATATGAAGACAAGGACCCTGCCTGATACACCTGAAAAGCAGGCAACTGAAATAGCCCACAAAGAAAGGGAAAATAAAGCAAAAGGCAAGAAAAAAGAACTGTCCAAAAGCAAGGAACATGGAAGAGGAAACAGCCACAAACTACAGTTGCAGTGCAGCTCTGAGGAGAGTGATGTTGCCATCCCATTTAAAGATACTTAGGATAATGACAGTTCCTTTGATGAAGAAAGTCAACCAGATGTCTCAGATCTGGTAGTTGGTGACTTTGTGATTGTA
Organism: Oryzias celebensis; assembly: GCA_014656515.1. Lineage (NCBI taxonomy): Eukaryota > Metazoa > Chordata > Actinopteri > Beloniformes > Adrianichthyidae > Oryzias > Oryzias celebensis. The sequence goes on from BNCR01000008.1 coordinate 22,085,934, forward strand.
AAATTTGCATCCAAATGCAGGAGCCATCATTTTATAGATGTCAGTCTTGGAGACAGCGAAGTAAGTGGAAGTGAGAAACCCACATGGGCTTTTAAAGAAAAAGATGAAGCCGTTTTTCCACACAGTGATGTTCTGAAGAAGCTACCTCAACCTCAACATGCTGGAGGAACTGCAAGGAGGGAGCAACAGTTCATGTTCCCCTGTAACCTAGACAGTTGGAATATCGAATAGTTTGATTGAATGATTGAATGGTTTTTGGTTTTGTTGAATTAAATGGTTTTGATGTTTTCTTTGGAAAATAACTGTTGATTTCTTCTTAGAAACCTGACATTGTAAAAAAGAAGTCTGTTTGCACAATGTCCTGATGTTTACATTTTAAAAGTTACATGGTTCAACTTACCCCAGAACTGGGGCAAGGTGAGCAACATGAGCACTTTCTTTTGAAATGTTGTTATTTTGAGCTGCTTTGTCAGAGGTGCATTCTGATTATTTTATTTGTGAGGGAACAACCTGAAATAAAGATATATGCTAGGATTCTGTTTCTGTGTCACTGTGTCATGTGTCACTGTCTGTCTCATGACCTCCAGGACAACACAAGTAAATAGTGGCTCAACTTACCTCACTCTCACTACTAAGTGCAAAATGTCAACCTTTGTACACAAAAAGAGCGAAACCCACGCTTCCAACAAACCAACTGTCACATGTTTATTTACTCCTCTAGTTTAGATAAACAATGAAACAAAAAACACATTTTATCTTAGGATGATAGCCACTCTTGCAACAACAGAAACACTCAAAAACTCAACAGTGATAACAGAAACAAAACCACGATCGGTGCAAATAAACCAAAACACCAAATCACAAAGAAAAGTGACTGAACAAATCCAATCTGAATGGACTGGGTGTTTCAACGCAAACTTATATAGCAAAAGGTAGCAAAAGCGCTCATTTCAGGTTGTTTTCAATTTTCTTTCAGAAAGTAATCTTAAGACATGTATTTTCCTTTTATGGATTAAAGAGTGTGTTAAAGAAAAGGAAAATAAATCATCAATAAATAAAGAAGAAAACACGATTATGCTAGAATGATGTACATAAAACCTCAATGATCACATTTAGTTTTATTTTCCTTGTCTGTTTTAACTTGCTTAGAAAAAAGAGAAATAATTACTCTTTCAGAAAAAACAAAGATAAACAAGTTTTTTTAATGTAAGAATCAACAGACGTCTGTGGCAGCACATTTGAACAAATGTTTCTATCATTTTAAATGCTTCATCAAACAGACACAGCTTGAATAAAGCTCACATACAAACAGATTCCCAAAGTGAGTTATTTACAATGGAACATCTGACAGTTTGTTAAAGATGTTACGGGTTCTATCTAAGTTTGCCTTCTGTTATAAGACCTACGCTTGTCTGTTTTGACATTGTCTCCATAGAAGTTGTACTCAGCGGATGGGGGCCTTCAGAGCAGCATCCACCTCCTCCTCAGGCAGCAGTGTGTGCCACTGGGCCACAGGACGCCTGGGGTTGGCCAACATGTCTGACCAATGGCGCAGTCCGACACCAGAGGCCCCATAACCAATCCAGCACTTGCCAATGGGATCGTTGCTGCCCAGCTTGTCGTAGTCATAGACTGTGATGAGAACCTGCACTTTCTACAGAGAAGACAGAGACAAAATCACCGACAGAGTCTGTAGATGCACGATTACCCTGACCCTAAACCCTGTTCACTGATGAAGGCGGGAGTATCTCTACTGTGTTTGGTATAGTTTGTTCTTTCAGTTACTTTGATTTTAAAATATGTGATATTGTTTTGTCAAACACCAAAAGTTAAAATGGGGTAAAAACAAAGATGACAGTGTTAGAGGTTTAGGTTAAACCTAATTCAAATGAGTGGCAGTCTCATTGTTAGGGAAGAAGCAGTCCATGCCCTCATGATATCTAATACCTACTTTAAAGTTTGCTTATGCACTGTTGTAATCTGGGGTAAAAGAATGGCAGCTGACTTGAACCCTTTTTAATCCCATCAAAATAAAAAGAAAAGGCAAAAAGTACATTAACTGCAATTACATTTTTTGAACTAAGAACATTTTTTGTTCTACAAATAATTATCAACTGTCAAGTTTCTAATGAGCGGATAAAGCAGAAGTATGGAGTCAATTTAGGATCAGCTTAACGTGAATGAAAACCCAGATTGCTAATTTAAAAAAAATTTTGAAAATTTGAAAACAACACATTGTAAGCTTGAATTTTTATTTAAAGACGTCACATGACTATAACCTCTATGGGAATCATGGGAAATCATGTCCCGATAGCCAATAAGCTCAAAGCCCCGCCCCCACGTAAAAATTGAATCAGCTCAGCAGTGAAACTTTGAAAACTGAATTGAAACTGAAAACTTACAACTGAAAGCGAAGAGTGAGAGCCGGAAAAAAATAAACAGTTCAGTCCCCATTTCTGACCACAGCCATGACTGCAGCGCAACACTCACAGTGTGGAGAACACATTTCACACACTCAGGTAAGGGCACTAAAATGTACTGTATCTCACGGAGAACCAACCTGGATCTGAGAGAAGGGAATTTCAAAGCTGAAGCTCTCATTGAAATAAGGATTCAGGGTGTTTTGTTTGACTGATGTCTTCTTTTTCTTGATTCTCTTGCCATTGTGCTGCAGCACCACCTTCACAAAAGGATCTGGAACAGACAAACACAGAGATTCGTAAATATGTTCTTAATCGATATCTATTGTCTACAATGCCTTAGTCCTGGATATATTCAAGGTAGTAGGTGGACCCAACCCAAGCAGTGTTTAGATGAAGTCATTACAGAACCACAATCCCAGCCAGACAACCACATAAAGTAACACGCAATCCATTCCTCCATCAATCAATCCATTCCTCCATCAATCAATCCATTCATCTTCAGAACCCAGGAAATCTCTTTCAGGTCATGGAGCCAACCAAGCTACTGTTGGGCAAAGATGGGGTACACCAGTCTGTTGCAGGGCCACACAACCACATACACAACCACACACATATGCAAAACAATCTTATGGAAGTACATACATACACTCCTAGGGACAATTGAGAATCATCCCTTGTCAATCATCCCTAGGAAGCATGTTTTTGGGCTGTGCCCAGAGAAAACTCACACATGTATGGGGAGAACATGCAAACTCCACAAGCACCCAGCTGGGATTTGAACCAGAGACTTCTCACTGTAATGCAGGAGTACTAACCACTACGCCACCTTGCAGTTCCAACATCCAGTCCCAAGAGCCAATTTAAGGACAGCAGTTAAACCATCAAACACTTTTTCTGGGTTGTGGGAAGAACTCCGAGTGCACAGGTAAAATCCATCCATACAAACATCCATCCTCCATGACATCTATGCTGGATGTGAACCAAACATCTTCCCTCTAGGTTTTCACCTGACAGTCCTCCAACATCCATCTTCTTCAAATTCTTGGCTTCCATGATATTAACCGTTAGCTTGCCGGCCGTAGGGACATAACGCAGGGAAATGCAGATATCGCCCAATTTCTCTTGCTGTCAGAAAAAAATATGACATTTTATATTTTAAATGTTAATAATTAATGTTTTATTAACTGTACATAATATTTATATTAGTCAACAACCTCCTCTTTTTCTCCTCCAACTAGATCCTTCCATTCATGAATCGGCTGTCCAAGGTCAATACTGTTCATGGGGATCTTGATTTCACCAATGACGTCATGTTTGCCAAAACGATCAAAATCAAAAACCTGCAGCACCAGAGTCTGACCACCCAACTCACTGTAGGGTATCTGGAAGAGGAAGGAGGAGGTTCTGCATGAATAAGCTGCAGACGATAACAGAAAAAACAAATCATGAAATTGTCTAGATCGATGAACCTTGAAAGTAAACGTCTCATTGAAGACAGGGCAGAGGTTCTTGCGCTGGACTTTAGTCTCAAACTTTTTTTTCTTGTCTGGCAACATGTAGACTTTGACGTAGGGGTCGGAAGTGCCCCCCATGTCCATGGCTGGTAGGTCTTGAGCCTGAAGGATGCCCACTATGAGCTGAGAGTTGAAAAAAAGATCAAGTTTAGTTCATCTGCAAAAAAAAAAACAAACACATTTCCAGATGTTTATCTGCACAAAAGGGAAAATGAAAATGTGCAAAATTAGTGATCAGTGTTGCAATGACAATATCACTTGTGATACATGAAGACAGCAATACAAAAAAATACTAATACATTATTTCAATTTCACTGCAGCAGTTTTTTTTTTTAAGGCATTATACTTTGAAATTTACTCCAAATGTCCCACATCTAGGAGGCTGGCATCTAACATAAAAGAGCTCCTTTCAATTGGTCAGTGACTTGAATGGGTCCATCCGCTTTGTCAATTGTGTTCAGGTTTTTATGTGATTCGTTAAATACTTCCAAAAGATTGTTTTGCATGTGTGTAAAAATTGAAGGGAACTCTTTCTTGCAGTTTACGGCATACTTTGCGATAATCGTGTCACAGTGGTTGATATCGCAGTGATGATAAATTTTCGGTTTCTTGTGCAGGCCTACACCACAGCGTACCTGGTTATCAGTAAAGTTATAATCCAGAGTGTACTCCAGTTTTCCAAAGAACTCCTTCTCCTCTTCCTGCTTCCCTTCCTCTCCTTCCTAAAAGACAAACAACATTTTTTAAAAACCTTTTCACTCTGAACTTCTCGTGCAGAACTCATTTTAAAAAATTCCTATGGGAATGGGGGATGAGGTTCCGGTGGAGTTTGGATCCTTTTCCAGCACATTTAGTTCTATCATGTCTTGGCTGTCATCACTAGTCCCAACCTGGGTGAAAGCCAAACAGCTGTAGACAGTTAAACAGAGATTACCGTCACATGAAAAATGCAGTGAGACTCTGGACATGATCATTCACTTTATTAAATTAACATCTTTGTTCATTTCCATGGAAATCGAGTTCTTCAGCCAGCCTCACATTTGTTCGTGACATGACACAACAATTTTTAAAGAGAAATTTCTTTTTCTTTTGACTATATGCTGTTGTGTTTATTTGTGCTCAAACAGAATCATAGTTCAATCAAAGTTCATTGAATTAAAACATCCTCAGCTAGTCAGGCTATGAAAAATGTTTGACACCTATTTAACAACTGTGTGTCACTAGTTCAATTAGGTGAAAACAGTTTTTTATAACCAAACAAAAATGGTTCTGGGTGGGAAATTTTAAAAACAAGTGGATTTACAATGAAATTGTCCTCATTTGTGAATGTAATTCAAACTGAATTTTTAACTTCATTCATTAAAATGATTTTGATTCACATTAATACTGAAGCATGCTTGAAGTTTCTCAAATCAGAAGTATACAACAACACAACACCCCCTCAGAGCCATCTCTGGTGTCACATTCAAGTTTTTAAAATGTTTTTTGAAAATGAATTTGAATTTTCTGAATTTTAAAGAAACCAATTTCTCCTTCATAAATCCATACACGACAGAGGGTTTCACCACCTTTTTCTCCTCTCCTTCTTCTCCCTCCTTCTCCTTCTTCCTGCGCCCCCGACCTCCTTTCCTTTCTCTGGCCTTCTTGGGGTTTTTGCCTTTGTTAAAACACTTCTTGTAGATGCAGAATCCCAGACAGCCGACAAGTGCAAGGACCACCACCACGATGGCGCCCACTGCCCACATGGGCACTGAAAGTACAGAGTAGAGTTTTTTATTGTTCAGCCCCAAAGAGCTTTGATTGTTTTCCACTGCAATAACCTAATCTTAAGAAAAAAAGAAGACATTTGTCTTACTTTCCATCTTGCAAGAAAAACAATCCTATCGCTGTAAAGCCCACTGCATCAGAGAATTGACAGGAAATTCTATTTTTCTAGAATTAATGTATTTTTGAACCTTTTGATGAGATCCACAAAAACATTGGCAATAAGTTCTGTGAGAAAGGCTGGCACAGCCTCCGGCAACACTGTGAAGCCTAAAGAGATACAGCGACTTAAGAAAATGGATGGATGAGGTAATTTGGTAAGTCTCACTACAACAATGCTAGCTTAACATGCTAAAATATTGACATGAATGTTCAAGAACAAATCACCTTGTTTAGCCAATGTCTCACATTTGATCCACACATTTTAACATGGTGTAACTGTATCATAAAGACTTCATTATCAACAAATTTAACATTATTTCACTGCAACTAGACATTTAGAAAATGAATAGTAAAAGATGAGTTATTTTTATTGTAATGTTTAAAAAGGATCAAAACTTTTTCCGCCAAGTTTTTTTGAGATTTGATGGATGCTTCTACTGCCCCTAGTGGAATGATGATGAACTACAGAGCCCGTTTTATAATGTAAAATGTGCCCATTTTTAATTATTAATGAATAACACCTGAAGAGCAAATGTCTCATTTAGAGGCAAACACGTGTATTAGATTATATAAAAATAGTTTAATATAAAAGAGTTTTATATAATCTAAATAAAAGAGTTTTCCCTGCTAAAACCTTTTTTGTCCCATTTTCTGCACATAATTAAGTGCATAGAGTATCATGATGTAGTAAAACGGGTAATTGATAAATAATGACATTCTTCCTGTGAATGCTTACGTCACTCACTCTACAATCAACCAGAATATTCAAATTAGGTATACAAATAAAAACAATTCTGAGAGATGAAGCAGAGCAGAAAAGAACAATGTATTAATATGATTACTGTGTAGAGTTAAGTGAGCTACAAGATCTGCAGGGATGTTGGTTTGTTGGTAAAGTTGGGATTTTAGGCCGTTTTAGTCCTAATTAATAGTGTTATGAATGAATCCATGATTTATGTCTAATCCCCCCTCGATGCATGTTTCCATATGCTGAAAGGATTTCATTTTTCTCCCAAACTTTTTTAATTACCAATTTGTTTTACTGGGAAATATCATTCCAATAAACATTGATAAACTAAAAGCAAAGCTCATTCAAACTTCTCTGCAGGGACATCAGTTTTTCCTTTCATAGTTTTCATTCCTTTTCTCTTCAGGAAATAACCAGATGAAAAGTGAAACAGACTTACTCTTGAGTTTATGATCTTGAAGAAGATGGAGGATGAATCACATGAAAAGAAAATGAAAGGAGGCAGAAAAAGATCAAACAAACGGATGAAAACAAATGAAGAGGCAGTGGTGAGAGTATGTGAAACAGAAGGAGGCACATGATTCGGAATGTGTTTGTTATCATAAGGATGTCAGAAAATATTGTTTTTCTACTGTAGCAGATTAATATTCAAGATTTTAAAAACATGCTTGCTGTAATTCAAATTCTGATCATTGATATTGATGATATTTTCAAACTTCAACAGATTGCTTGCGTATTTCTGCTGTGGGTTAAAGACCCACTCTGATGAAAATTGTGCTTTCATGTTTTTAACTTGTTCTTGGGCTTTTTTTCTCCTGATGGAGGACATTTATAAAGAAATAAGCTCAAAATTACACTTCTGAAAATGTATTTGTTCAAATTGTTGTGAAACAGGAGCAGATGGAAAAATGCTGTTTAGGAAAGAGCTTATTTGTGATGCTCTATACACTACAGTCACATATTACAAAATACCACCAACAACATACCAGACGACCTAAATGCAAGTTTTTCAGCAAATTCAGCAGGTGGCTGTGCAGTGGCATTTGTGTCGGGAGGCAGCAGTCGCATCATCCTCTATTTTGAGGATGTGGGGTGGCAGTCATGTGACTGGTGAGGATGACGGCCACAGGGCGGTGGCAGCCAGATCACTGACCATGTGTAAAAATCTCTGGCGGCCGTCCATATTAAGTGCCATCGCTCGCCAGCCGCCCAGTATTCCGGTGTGTACTAAAAGCAGGCCATTCTGCACGCCTGACTGCCGCCGTCTACATTCATGGGCACGCCATCAAGTCTTGAAGATTCTGCTGATGCCCCCCCCCCCATCGGGTGGTGGCAGTTGTTTTTCATGACCTAAGCATTGCTTCGCTCCACAATGGGGATGGGAAAGTAGTAGTCCCGCCCACAACTAAGAGGTAAATTTCTGATGAACTCTTGCCTCTCTGCAGAAACTATGTCCCTGGAAAACTACACAACCTGTTTGAAATTGACTCATTCTTAAAAGGCGGCTTAGAACGCTTTGCTCAAAAGATGATCGGAGGTGAACTTTAAAGCTTCTGCTTTAGAGGGCTCACTTGGCAGATGTGTAAGCTCATTGAAGAACTTGTTCTTCATGCTGGTAAACTGGTGGTTGGAGTGGTGGGAGGGAGGTGGAGGTGGACGCTCCCTCTCCTCCTCTGCTGCCCTTCGGAGCCGCATCCTTCACCGGTCGGCGATTGTTCTGCAAAACAGATGAAGCAAGAATGTTCAGTGAGGAAGACGTTCAGTCATGAAATCACAAGCTGCTGAAAAACAAACAGAATCGAACTTTTGCTTTCAAATCACCCAAATATTGACTCCTTTTTACAATGGTTTTAAAAAATGCTGAACCTTTGATGCCATAACCAGTTTCCCCAAATATTTGAAGGTTGTCCAATGGCCTCATCAAAAGTATTGTGTCCAAGTGGGACCGCATTCTGTACTCAGAACGAACACTCTCGTTGGTAACAGCAGCCTCAAAGAAGAAGGAGATATTCTAGTATCTTGTGAGCTCAAAGCAGCACTTCTGCAGGTATGGGGGGGCATATGTTACTACAGTGTTGTATGTTTTAAAAGGAACTTTTTACAGTTCATTGTTGACTTTATTGCTTGCTGCTTTTTTAATTTTATGAATGTTCAAGAAATATCTTCCTTCTGTGACTAAATCTAATAATGTCTGACGAGCTTGTTTTCATCTCATAGTTCTTAATGAAGGAGCAGAGAGGAGGCATGGAGGAGTTCCACAGAACACCTGAGCAGACCAACGCAGCTGTCATAATCTGCTAAGATGTTCTTTTTCGTCATGAATCAGGTAAGAAGTGGCCTAACTCTTCAATTAAATGCAGACAGAACCACAAAGCAACATAGAACATCAACAAATGAAACAGCAATGCAACTTTTTTCTTTTTTCATGAAACTCATGCAAATATAATAAAACAAGTAAAACAACGAGTATCTCCCCTCAAATAAATATCAAGCTTTGCTGGATTTGTTGAAATAATGTACAAAAACATGATCCCACGTTCCCATTTTTCAGTTGCAAATAAAAAATTGTCTCAGTGTCTTAACTTTTTTAGAAGACATACAAAACATGAAGAAAATGTTCAATCAAACACGCTCTTTGTAATAATGATACAATCTATAATAAAAATACTAGACGAATAAACATATTTATACTTAAAATAAAATTGTAATTCAAATGTATTCGAGTTCAGACACCTTGAGATAAGAACATTATTTAGTCTGCATCCTCCACAAATCAAGCTTAAGTTTAAGGTAAAAATGTAAAAGCTTACCTTTTTTTTCTTATAGTAAATTAAAATTTATTTCATTGACTTTATGGTTCTCCTTTAGCTTTTATCAGGATTGAATGTTTAAGATGCATTTACCTTCTCCTTCTCTGTCACAGCGAGAAAAAAAACAGTGAAATGTAATAAAAAGTCAGATTTCCTTAATCATGCCTTCAGCGTTAGGATTTATGATCCCAGTAAAGAGCTGCAGCTGTCAGTATTTTCACTCACACACACATGCACAGGCCCCGCCCACACCAGACCCCTGTGTTGCTGCACAGCAATGTAACGAGATTAATTGCCAAAGGTAATCCTAAAATCCTCGGCTTAAACAAATTAAGGCCTCTCTGGGTTTCCTCCCCGTTCTCTGCCCATCGTGCTGCGACGTTCTTCATCGCTTCCTCCCAGCCTCTCTCTACACTTCCCCATAGATACGCAGACAAAACATATTTACAGAATTAGATCTGATTTAAGAGCAGATTTGTAACATTGACCTTTGTTGCCTGCAGCATTAGATATGCAACAATTAGGGAGAGACTTTACTCCGTGTGTGCATGTGTATGTGCGTTGTGTGATGCACAGATGCGGGTAGGACACTGGAAGTTGAACTCATAATAGATCAGTAGATTAGGATCATTTTAATTTTCACAAATTAATTTGGACGCTTTTGGGAAGTACTTTGGCGGGAAAAAATGATAAGTCACAGTTCCATGAAGTTGTTCCACTTAAGAAGCAGAGTTTGGTCTGTAATGTTCATCACAGATACTCTTTATCTGTGAGAGACAAAATGTTAAAAAAAGAATCCAGGAAATCACATTGTTGGATTTTTAAGAATTTATTTGTATAATTGAGCAAAAAATACATATTTGATACAGACAGACCTGATACTTCTTTAACCCTTTAACACCAGAGCTTTAGCTCCAATGTTTATATTCTTCTGACCACCGTAATTCATCGAGCGTTAACGCAATTAATGTAATTCCAACAGATTCTGAAGCGGAGAAAAGCAGCTTTGTGCTGATATACAACCCTTAATAGGAGCGAAGTGTTTACTCAATCAACCAAAATCAGCTGATTCTGTGGTGGATTAAAGCAAACTTTATGTTAGCAAATCAGTTCAAAGCCGATATGACATCTCCACTGTCAAAGGGTTAAGAAGCATTCTAGTGCATTCTATGTCACCTGTTTGAAATGGTTATCTGTATAAAAGACACTTCAATAATTAGACCGCAACCTCTCCACTATGACCTAGACCAAAAAGCTGTCGAAGGACACCAGGGACAAGATTGTAGATCTAAACAAGACTGAGATTAACCAATCTAGAATAAGGAAGAAGCCTGGAGAGAAGAGATCAACTGTAGATCACTCCTGGTGGGGTACAAAGTATTTGGAGTATGGTGAAGAAGAAGCCCTGAATTACACGGAAGGGTGGAGGATGTGAAGGTGGTGGACTGGATCGCAGTAAAAGAGGTTACTATAGAACGGTAATTGTCATGACGGGCTGGGTATTGGGGTGGAGGGGTGAAGGTGTGTGTGCGTGTGGGGGTACCCAACAATTTCACAGGTACCCTTTATTACATACATCCCTTTACCCCACAACAACCCACACGCTCGCACACAAACACACATACAATACACAAGGAAGGTGGGGCCTCGGATCCTCTACCCCATCTCTAGCAGGGACCAGGCTGTCAGCAGTGGTGGTCGTGTCCCTTAGGTCCTGGCCTCCTGGGCCGGGTGGCCCCCTCTCCACACAGGAAGAAGGATCCCTGAGTTCTCCGGCAAAACCATGAGCAGGGGATCACATCCCGTCTGAGCCTGGGGGTGTCCTTGTCCCTGGGGTGCTGGTTCTGGTTCTGGTCCTTGAGCGCTGGACCTCTCTATAATTCCAACAGTGGGAGGGTCTGGTCAGCACGTTTACCATGCTTGTGGGGGACCCCATGTCTCTTGGCCATCCTCCTCTTGGGTGGGGAGGACAGACAAAAACTTCCCTTTGAAAAAGTTTGAGTTTGTGCTGCAGCAACTGCCATGAGCGGGCCAAAGTCTTCCTCCAACGCTCCAATGTTAAATGCTCCACTTGCAGACCAATATATTATATTATATTATATTATATTATATTATATTATATTATATTATATTATATTATATTATATTATATTATATTATATTATATTATATTATATTATATTATATTATATTATATTATATTATATTATATTATATTATATTATATTATATTATAAATGGTTTAGGGGGAGAGAGTGTAAGCAAAAGCAAGCTGGGATATCAAATTTGAGCTACTTCTGTGCCAAGACTTCCACACACACCTCAAATTTCTAATGAACTCTTGCTACCTTGCAGAAAAAAAAATGACGAATTTTGATTTTGGCTGAAAAAGAAGTTTCTTAATTAAAAAATCACTAGGAAGGATTTTACTATAGAAAACAATACAGTTTAAGTGTGACTTTTCAAAACTACTTTTTTTATATTGTCATCATTATCGGGACATAATCACCAAGATTACAAGAAAATATATTTTATTATCTACCGGAATATGAAGCTCATCCATATAAAATACTTTTTAAAATTGTTGATATTGGAAAATAAAACATTTCTGCAGTATTCTAAGTTTTGAGAGGCACTTGTTTATTTGTGATTGAATGAGTTCTCTTGTGAATGTATTCAGGACAGTATTAAGAGATGCCAAACAATGGAAATCTTTATGAAAGATCCTAACACTCTACTTGTGAATTCTAACCATGGGATATGGATAGCTTATGTACTCACTAGAAGTGAAAGTGAACTAAGGTTAACCACTATGAGACAAGTTACAGGTTAGTCTTGATACTTATGGATGAAATCCATACCTGAGCTTAGATCAGGGTTTGATGACTGCTGGGTCAAAGGATCTGGTGTTCTGTCCCTGCCCCAGTAATACTTTTCATGTGAAAGACCAACACAAAGTGGCACACAATTGTGAAGTAGAAAGAAAATTATTCCAGAGCTCTTTTTTTTTTTTACAAATAAAAAATTCAAAAGTGCAGTGTGCAAAAGTATTCAACCCCCTGTGTCAATACTTCGATGAACCCCCTTTTGCTGTAATTTCAGCTGCAAGTTTTTTGGGGTTTGTCTCTCCCAGCTTTGAACATCTACAGACTGAAATCTTTGTCCATTCTTCCTTTTAAAACAATTCAATCTGAGTCAGATTAGATGGTGAGCGTTTGTGAACAGCAGTTTTCAGATCTTCTTACAGATTCTGGATTGGATTTAGGTCTGGACTTTGACTGGATCATTCCAACACATGAATCCGTTTCATTTTTATCATTCCATTGTAGCTTTGGCTTTATGTTTAGGGTGGTTGTTCTGTTGGAAGGTGAATCTCTGCTCCAGTCTCAAGTGTTGTTCAGACTTCAACAGGTTTTCCTCCAATATTGCTCTGGATTTGGCTCCATCCATCTTCCCATCAACTCTAACCAGATTCCCTGTTCCTGCTGAAGAGAAGCAGCCCCAGAGCATGATGCTGCCACCACCATGCTTGGTATGGTGTGTTCAGAGTGATGAAAAAGTTACATTTTGGTCTCATCTGACCGGAGCTCCTTCTTCCACACGTTTGCTGGTCATTCACATGGTTTATAGCAAACTGCAAACAGGACTTCTTGTGGTTTTCTTTTAACAATGGTTTTCTTCTTACCACTCCTCCATAAAGTCCAGATGTGTTCAGTTCATGACTGATGGTTGTTCTATGGACAGATTCCTCCACCTGAGCTGTAGATCTCTGCAGTTCATCCAGAGTCATCATGGTCCTTCTGGCTGCATCTCTGATCAGTTTCTCCTTGTTTGGTCTGTTAGTTTAGATGGACGACCATGTCTATGTAGGTTTGCAGTTGTTTCAAACTTTCCATTTGTGGATGATGGACTGAACAGTGGTTCCTGGGATGTTCAAAGCTTAGGAAATCTTTTTCTAGTCTAACCCTGCTTTCAATTTCTCCACAACTTTCTCCCTGTGTGGGGTTATGACCCTGACCTGTCTGGTGTGTTCCTTACACTTCATGATGCTGTTTTCTCCCCAATATTCTCTTGACAAACCACAGAGACTGTCACAAAAAAGCTGGATTTGTAAACTGAGATTCAATTATATACAGGCGGACTCTATTACGCCAATCATCAAGCAACTTCTGAAGGTATTTGGATGCACTCGGAGAAAGGTAAGGTAAGGCAACAGTGACTCATTTTAAACGATGCACATTACAAAGGTTTGTGGACACATTTTCTAAATGCCTCCACGTAGGTCCAGATTTTTGTTTAGATAACTTTAAAAATTGTATGTTTGTTACAGGAAAACATGTTGCGTTTTTAGATAAAGAGCACTGTCACAGAGCAAAAGGAACCAAGATGTTTAAAAATAGATACAGAGAAAATAAAAAAGGACTTCCAAAATACCACAAACACCTTACAGAAATCAAGACTATAGATAGTAGATGAAGACCATGTGAAGAACTGGGTCTTAATAAGTCACATCCACCTGTACAAGCAGTTGACTCGTCTGGCTATTGTGAGTCTTTGGGATGTCCTGGCCTATGGTTGAGACGAGCCGCCACATCTTAAGAGGTGTGTTTTTTAGTTCCCTTGAGGCTCGCGCGACTACCTAATGAAAATGGAACAAAGGATTGTTGTGTGTACCTGTATCGTGAAGTATTTGTAAGGCTAATGTAAGTTATTGCACTCGTGCTGTTTGAGAGATGTTGTCATGCAATGCCCTTCACACAGCATTTTAGTCCTTAGTGAGATGAGTGTGTGCACTGGTTCTGTACTGACTGTGTATGTGTGCTTCATGCTTCATGTAAGTGCTCGTAGGACACCCAGAAAAACTACACTCTGATTTTCTAACTTCTCATTCCTGATGCTGCATTCACACCAGACACGGCCGAGGCGTCACATTGGCGTCTGCTGCCTGTCTTTTGACAGGCCGGAGTTTCAGATTTACTGTCCATTGATTAAAATAATGAAAAATATCAGTAGGAAAAAAATGCCCTGTTTGTTTCTGTCCTACTAAAGTTTCGATGGTTGTAATTTGGTTCCAAATGGCTGAAAGTCTGTGCAAACAGCAAGGTGTCAGCTGTTCAGCTTCCAGGCCTGGTTTCCACCTACAGCAAAGTGACTTCACGTCACCGCAGAGCTGCTTTAGCCTCCAATAATCCACTTCCGCTAATCTGTGCTACTTTGGGAACAAGCCACACTTCATGACAAATGAAAACAGTCTTCTGTAAATCAAATCTTCTTATTTAAACCCAATAAACACAACTTAAAATTGCCTTTGATGAATATGAAACAAAACATGAAAAAAGTCCATTCCTTTTCAGCAGAAAATGCTGCAGAACAGCAGAGGTTTAAATAAAAGCAGAATAAGTTGTAGTAAACCTGAAATGTTTTAGGAACTAAAACTCATCATTTGTAAATAAATATTTACAGATCCAATACAGAGAAAAACATCAAAACTCACATAATTCTACTTATGTTCTTCCTTCTTCGTCCTTTTTTTCACTGTTACAGCAAACGTAGTCCACTTTAAACCCACCGCCACCGAATGGAAAGACGAAGTTATGTGCAGCCTCTATCCTCCTCCTCCTCTTCCTCTTCTTCCTCCTCCTCCTGCGTTAATCTTCACCGGATCCCTCTCTACTGTCTGGTTTAAATGCTCAAAGCCTCAAAGCGACAGCAGCAGCTGTAGATCTACAGTAATAGATTACAGTAGTCATCCAAACATATCGTCTGTTTTTTAAGATCTAGTTTGCAGACACTTTGTGTTTTGAAACTGAAACAATGTTATACCAAAAATCTGTACTTTCTGTTTTTAAAGGCTACATTCGATGTCTTTTTTTTGCAGGGAAGCAGGAGGTGACGCTTTACAAGAATATGCTTAAGAGCAGAGCAAACAGACAGGAGTGCTTCTCGTCCCTTCGTAGCGTTGGCTTGATCTTAATTAAAGGTTTGACCCCAGAAATGGATTTACATTCAACGAGTATTTGTGCTGCTAATTTAAGTCAGTGCTTTTAAAAGGTATTCGCTCCATTTCTGCTATTTTTTCTTCTGGTTTGTTCTTATTGAATGTGCTCCCACCTGCACACCGAGCGTTAACTGAGTTTGTGTTACTGACACGTAAAGAGTTCACTACAAAACAAAGTCATCTCTGACCTCCATGTTTCTACAGATAAGTTTCTCTACACAGAAATAAATACAACTTACTTTTTATCCTGTTGTGCTGAAAAATGTAGCCAATTAAAACTGTTATTAGAAAAAAAAGAGAAAATATTCAGTAGAATTAAGTTACACAAGACCACAAAATAGCAAAGATACAAAGAGGAGACAAGAAGTTAAAGAAGAACAGAAAACTGGGATCAGTTAAAAATGCAACAGAAACTTTAAATAAAAGACAAAAGTTTGAACACTGATGCAAAATAAAACAAACACAAATGAACACATGAAGATAATGGAAATGCATGCAGTGCAATGAATGACAGTATTCATTTAGTGTCATTTTAAATCTACATCAGGCTACTTTTAATGTGATGTAGTCATTTTTGATTAAATGTAATGTTGAACCTGGAAGATCTAAACACAGGAAGAAAAATCTCACGTCATCTTTTGATGATGCATCACTTTTTCTTCCTCCTTTCCATGAATGAGTATGTCCTCATTTGGTCCCATGTAGAAACATAAATTCAAGTTTTTCTCCAGAGCAGCAGAAACCACAGTTGAGCATGCTCTCTTCTTCTAAGCAGTAGTGATGGTTCCAACTTGTACAATGAGTCATGTGAGTGTGGTAGCAACAAAGCAGCACCATCATTCTACACCAAATAAATAGATTGCTTTGTTTATTCCTTTAACCTTTGTTTTAGCAGACCGTCCTTGGGCCGTAGTCACATCATACAGGGGTTGATCCGGACGGGTGCAACAGGCTTTTGGGTTGTTGGGGTGCATGGAGGGTTGTACAGACCAGCGACTGCATCTTAAGGTGTCTTGCAGTTCCCTTGAGGCTCGTATGGTCACCTGAAGGGACGTCATGTAAATGGAACGTACGAATGTTGTGTGTGTGGTAAGTTAAGTATTTGAAAGCCCAATGTGATGCTGTCGCATGGAGCTCTTACTCTGGATCTGTCTATAGACATAAGTAAGGTGTGAGTACTGGCCTCGTGCCGACACCACGTAGAATCCACAAGCGCAGGACGGACACGTGATACGTAAGCGCAGCAGGACCCATGAGCAGGCCTGCAGAAAAATGTACATAAACACTTTGACTCACTAAGTGGTCAAAATCCTTGATATTTTGTGCGAGCCACCTGCATGTGTACAGGTTTGCCATCTTTTCACTAACAGAAAGCCGGAACCAGGGCGGTGACTAAAACGTTAAGCTCAGCTGTTAATTTCCTACTCTTCACATCATTTCTTCAAAGCCCTTTGATGAATAAACTAACATTTTTTTGCACTTCCTCTGACGTTTTCCCTTATTTCTATATTTGATCAAAATGTAGAATATTTTAGATGAGACAAATAGAAAAAGAATATCGCTCGTGAGAGTCAAAATATTTACACATCTTGGTATTTCTCTTGAAAATGATCATTTGTGATTAAACTCAATATTTGATATTTGATAAAGTGATATTCATACAATATTTTTAGAGAACAATCTTCACTTTTCATTTGTTTTTTTGTGTCTCAGAAGCATGCCTGACCTTTTCCTGAACTAAAGGCTGGATCTTTTGATTCATACCTGTGTGTCTGCCTTCAACATGGCTCTTTTTTAAATTTCAATGAATCAAGCTGTTTTCTGAGGAGTCCAATAATCTGCTCCAGAGTTTCATTTGGAACGCCGTCAAAACTGTGGTTAATCCCAGTTAATCTGAAAGGATTAAGGGCATTTTTTTTAATCAAATTAAAATGTTGGAGATGTTCGTAACCTCATGAGAATTTAAACTCTAAGAATGTTGAGTGATTCAGATGAAGGGCAGTGTTTTACAACATGTACTTTTAGAGAAATACATATTGTTTATGTTAAATAGGCATCGACTGGCTTTTTGGATCTTAAAAAATACAGCCTGAAAGGAAAACATCCATCTATGTCTGTCTCACCTGTGCAGATCCACATCTACCTTTTTGGTTTCCAATCTGTCATTCAAGTCCTCAAATGCCCATTGTTTGGCCTTTGCCACCTTCACGCTGGGCTTCATTCCCGTATTGACGTTTGTCTTCAGTCCTGTCAGTGTCCCACTTTTTACCTTTTTTGTGGCCCTCGAGTGCAAAACGCAAGAACAAATCACAAAAACAAAAAAAAAAAAGCAAAACAAAAGTGAAAAAGAACATTTTATTTTAAAAATCAAAACACAAAAAAATTAAGCAAAGTAACAATGAAACATTTCGGAAAACAAAAGCAATTTCCATAAATCAAAATGAAACATAAGAAACCGGAAGAGGAAGGAATTATGAGATATTACTGATTGGATGATGATGTTTTGGTTGTGACATGTTTTTTTCAAAGGCGTCTTCAATGTCTGCTTACAAGTTTTACACTAGTATGGATTAGTACTGTATTCCTAATAACATTCATTCATTTTCTGAACCGCTTAATCCCTTTTGGGGTCACAGGGCTGCTGGAGCCTAACCCGGCTACTCATGGGCAAAGGCAGGGGACACCCCTGGACTGGTCGCCAGTCTGTCGCAGGGACCACAATCACACACTCATGCACACTCACATCAACATCTTGGGACAATTTAGAGTAACCAATGAACCTATGAAGCATGTTTTTGGACGGTGGGAGGAAGCCGGAGTCCCCGGAGAAAACCCACATATGCACGGAGAGAACATGCAAACTCAACACAGAAAGGTCGCCCATCGGTGACACTGTTTCAAGTCCCCCAGCCAGGACTTGAACCGGGAACCTTCTTGCTGTGAGGCAAGAGCGCTAACCACTGGACAAACATCATCCAATCAGTGAAGTCCCAAAATATCTACATTTTCCAGTTTCATATTGTTACGTTTTACCATTTCAGTTTGATTTATAAAATTTTTCTAAGCGTTCATTTATTTTGCTTTTTTTTATTGCATTGTGGTTTCTGGAATGTTTTGATTTTTAAAATGTAATTTTGTTTAAGTAGTTGTGATCTTGAATGTTTGCCTTGAGTTATGGGATTTTTTTCCTCATACTGCTGAATGTCTTCATTCCAAATCCCGATTTTTTTTCCCTCTCATTCTAGATGACACACCAAGATCCTTGCTCTCAGTCACCCAGATCATTTTCACTGAAGCCGTCCCAGTATCTGGAAGAAACTGTTGATATCCCAAACCTGTTTCATCTCTAAAAGCCACAGAACACTCCTTTGGTTCTCCCTTCTTTATCATCCTCACACCATTATCCTTAACTTTGCAACTGACCTGTCAAATTATCTCCACAAAACACTTTTAAAAAAAAAATTCCTACCACTCTTTCACTCCATCCTTCCTCACCATTTTCAACCACTTAACTTACAGAAAAAAAATTGAAAAGTAAACCAGCACTAGTTGGTCCAGCAAGAGTTTTGCTGCCATCTTCTGGTTTAGGACGATTATATCATTGCCACAATGAAATATATGAAGGTTAAAATGAAAGGACAGGAATCCAGCTCAAATGTTTATTCAGGATAAAATTTGACAGTGAATTGATGTAAAGATAAAAGTGAACATATTAAAGAAACTTTCAGCAGGCAGAGCAGAAAGGTTTAAGGCCTGCATCTGGAATGTTCCTCCAGGCTCTTCCTTTAGCTCTTGCTGCCCAGGGTGTGCTTGTCAAACAGGTACTCTGCCATCTTGTTGGTGTGAGCGTCCATGCGGGTGAGGTTGGTGATGTAGTCACCAATCTTCTTGATGGCCTCCACCTGTTCGTTCAGGTAGTGGGACTCCAGGAAGTCACACAGCTGGAAAGAAAAAGAAACTTCAGTAAAGATGCTTCAGGTTCCAGTTTAAAGAGGAGGAAATAACTGGAACCTACATGAGGGTCGTTGTGGTCTGAGGCCAGCTTGTGCAGGTCCAGCAGAGCCTGGTTGACGTTTTTCTCCAGCTGCAGGGCGCACTGCATGGCTTCCAGCCCACTGCCCCACTCATCACGCTCTGGTTTCTGTGGGAGCAGACACCATAGCAAGACGAATCAGCCAGAACCCAAAATGAAGAAACCTTTGGTTTCTAGGAGACCAGAGTCCATGTTCAGACCTTGACGTCCTGCAGGAAGATGCGTCCTCCTCTCTTGTTCTGGAAGGACAGCAGTTTGTCTGCGTGCTCCCTCTCCTCATGGCTGTTCTCCTTGAAGAAATGGGAGAAACCTGGAAGGGCCACATCGTCACGGTCGAAGTAGAAGGCCTGTGAGGGAGAGACGGGACGCAGACAGATGTTAGCAACGTTCAGACATCGTTTTCTGATTTAAAAAAAAAAAAAACATCTTTAAATAAAGTTTAGAATAATGCAGTTTATAGCAGTATTAACAGGCAGTGTCTAAAACCCTGTCACGTCCTTCCAGAGTAACCAACAACTAGACTGCCTGTAACTAGAAGTTAGTAAAAAATGTAAAGACAGCTGAAAGTCTTACCATAGAGGTGTAGGTGTAAGAGGCAAACATCTCCATGTTGACCATTCTGTTGATGGCGGCCTCACAGTCGCGGTGGAAGTTCTGACGTACCTGGGACTCCATTTTAGCTGGTTAGTTTTTCTCGCTTTTATTAACAAAATGCGGTAGAAAAATAAAATGCCTTTAGGTAGCAGTCAAGTAGAGCAGGATTAAAGCAGCTGAAAGGTAGAATGTTCCAGAAAGGGACGCAGAAGAAGTTCCGTTCAAACACTGTTGAAGCAAGAACTCCTTTGAGCTTTCTTCCCGAGGATGAAGGAGGAGGAGAGCTGCTCCCTGTATTTATACAGAGTCCGACGGTGTTGCCAGATAGAGTCGCGGTTTTTCAGCTCAAAAGTCATCTGAAAAACGCCAGATCCAACAAAATGCCGCCCAAAAACCCATTAATAAAACATTCAAAAACCCAAATAATTTTTGCAGAGGAATAAAACCCGCCGAACCGACCCCAAACCCGCCCAAATTATGTCAACCCACCCAAGCAAGTTTTGCCTGCAAATAAAGAACCAAAGCCGCCCAATCTGGCAACAGTGAGTCCTGGCCTTCCAACGGAACTTACGTCATTTAAAATTAGACCAATTATGGGCCTCAAACTGTGGGGGAAAAAAAGATTAAACAAACAACCCCCATGGCAACTCTTTTTCCCCTAAAGTTAGCATGACTCATGGTTTTTCAATGAACTGATGACAGACGCCTACCATGACTGTGCACCTTTAGTTTTCCAAGAAACAGAGTAGACTGAAACACAACCTCTGTCTGTATCCCAGGTGAATGAGGCAGTGACTCAGCTTTTGGTTTCTGCCTTATTTTTCCTCTATTAATGTTCAATTTTTTTACTGTAATCTAACTGGGACAAAATCTAAACCTCAATAATGCTATTATTTGAACAGTTCATAAAAACATTATTTTTTTAATTTAACTTTAAAGATATTAGTCTTACCTGACTGCTCTGCATCAAATGTGTTTGGCCTCAGGGGGGTGAAGTAGGTCCTGAGGTTTATCAGAAGTTCATATCAGTTCAAAAGAAGTGATCCAAAATGGTTGTTTTCACTGCTTAAAAATGTAAGTATAGACCCTACTGTTGTTTGAGGAGGTTGTAAATAATTTAATTTGATTCATGAGGAAAACTGGGAGCAGGCATCGAGGCAGTTTTTGTCCTAAAACAAAAATGCAGGATGTTTCAGATTTGTGCTCAAATGTTAACTCAGATCTCCACTACAAAGTTTGTGTTTTTGGTGTTTTTAACATGTTCTTGAGGGATTTAGAGGACATATAAAAAGAAAACACCTGCCGCTCTGAAGAAACTATGGCTGTGTCTGAATTCATTCACTCCCTAACTAGTAAAAAACTATACTGTGCGGGACTATGAAGTGTCCTGGATTTTAAAACCGATTCGGACACAATGCTCACTACTTTTTGGTTGTCCTTCTGGTGTTGTTTATATGGCGTTTGGCAAACAACAGAATGGTTGCATTACCGCCACCCGCATACTGCAAGGAGCTATAAGTGACATATGTCCTTACGCGATGAACATGAATTAGCTGATCTGCATAGAAAAGCGGCTTTGTGGCTGCAAAGCAAAACTCTGAAGCGTCTTTTTTCCGAAATGCAATAAATTACTAAAATGAAGTGTCATAAATGGTGCAAAGCAAAAAAAAGGTCTCTATACATCATTGGTGTGTTCCATGCTTTGTAATGTAGATGAACACAGACACCGCTTCATGTAGTGATCAGGTTGAAAACATTAGCAGTAGCTCCCCCCACACACGGCCAGGGCGGCGAGCTTAGGGAACGCATTTTTGGCCAAGCGGTGAAAGAGGGGCGGGCCACACAAATTGTCCGTGCAAATCGCGTTCGGTGTGAATGCACCTTAAGAGTTCTAAAAGCATGTTCCTCTATGTCATTATGCCCCGTTTTATTTCTTTTTTTTTACCTTGATTTTGACCTAAATAAATAATTGAGCAGGATTCATGTCTTGTTTATGTTAAACATAACTAAACTGCCTTTTTGAAGCATCTTGATGAAGGAGGAAGTCAAGTTTTCAACCGTATGTTGGAAGCCTTTTCTGTAGTTTTGTGTTAAACCATTGTTTTCCCGGAACTAAAAAAAGTTTCAATTAGTTTAGATGGTTTTTATCAATGGATTGTTGTCAGAAGAAGAAGCCAATTTGTTTACTAAAGAATGTGAGACTGCAGGAAAAAGAAAATACTTTAAAAACTGAGCTGTCTATCAAGGTTTCACCACAAGTTGTATGCCCTCTTTGACCTTTCCTATGGTGGCCCAGAAAGGTCACAACACGTATAAAACCACACAAAATCAAGGTTCAAATCTTAAAACGCAAAAATGAAGCGTAAGTACTAGGGTCCCTGGTAATGCTAGCCTTTTTTGATCAAAAACATGAGTATTTTTAGCCTGAAATGTGTGGCACTCGTGTAGGGCGTGTCTGTGTTTCAGTTCTTGACTTCCTTCCGGCTGATTTTCAGCCGCCATTTTTCCTGCCACCAGATCCCCTCCGCTGTCCCGCATTACCCGAGAGGAAAATAGTAAGACAAGAATACAAGTAGGGGACCTTTTTTTAATCATCATTTTCTTGATGAAAATAAGAAAAAACATCATAAATGTCAGGGTTGGCGTGTGGACACAAACGCAGACGGCAATAGAAATGAAAAGTCTTTCATTTATTTCCTCGAAAGAACCAGTAGAAACATTCCTAGAAGGAACAGAACCACCCGACAACCCGTGCAAGGGAGACGAGGACTTATAACAGGGAGAGAGGATGAGGTAACTACACACAGGTGTGCCAAGAAGGAGGGAGGGAACACACAAGGAGGGAAGTGTCAAGTGACCTGAAAAGCAATGGTGAGCACAGGAAATACAACAAAATAAAACAGGAAGTGATAACAAACTAACAACAACGAATCGACCTGGTTCCAAAACCCCACAGTGTCGAGTCATGTTAGTACTCCCCTCATGTTTGTCTAGTGGTCTGATCACCCACTATGCAGTGGGTACGGAACGTATTTAGACCCTGTTTAATTTTTCACTCTTTGTTATATTGCATCCATTTGCTAAAATCATTTAAGTTCAAAAAACAAAAAGTGAAAAATTTTTGGATGATACTTCTATTGTCCTCTTTGGCCGCTCCATCAGGTAGAATGATTGAGTAATTTATTTCTCTACAGAAGTCTATGAAATTTTGGCTTCTTGGAGCCAGCAGTTACTTCCTGATTGGGATGCCAGGGCGTAAGGGTCACCTCTCATATTCAGTCCATGGTTCCTCCCCCTGTAGTCCATAATGCAGGATAGAAAACAAGGAAACAAAACCACAGTTAAAGGAAAAGGTTTGGGATCTTCCTCCTGTACATAGTGAATGAACTATTTAATGACAACCATTTGTATACAAAAGTGCAGTGGTTTATTTTAAGATGTTTTTTTTTTTTTTATCACATTACAGCAGTGTCTCTTCTGTCATGTGTCTAGGCCTCTATAGTCTGTTCCAAGAACTGGCTTTGGTTCAGTTTACTGTTTCTTGGAAAACTGACCAGTCACTGTAAAAACCACCACCAACTGCCAGCTGTTCAAACAAAAACCCAGAGTGGTTCACACCTTGGAAAAGGGAGACATATCTGTAAGAAGAGCTGACACTGTGTGTAATTACTAAGTGGAAACATAATCCAGCTGTATTATAAAAGGGAAGAAAGCTCAAAGGAGTTCTTGCTTCAACAGTGTTTGAACGGAACTTCTTCTGCGTCCCTTTCTGGAACATTCTACCTTTCAGCTGCTTTAATCCTGCTCTACTTGACTGCTACCTAAAGGCATTTTATTTTTCTACCACATTTTGTTAATAAAAGCGAGAAAAACTAACCAGCTAAAATGGAGTCCCAGGTGCGTCAGAACTTCCACCGCGACTGTGAGGCCGCCATCAACAGAATGGTCAACATGGAGATGTTTGCCTCTTACACCTACACCTCTATGGTAAGACTTTCAGCTGTCTTTACATTTTTTACTAACTTCTAGTTACAGGCAGTCTAGTTGTTGGTTACTCTGGAAGGACGTGACAGGGTTTTAGACACTGCCTGTTAATACTGCAATAAACTGCATTATTCTAAACTTTATTTAAAGATGTTTTTTTTTTAAATCAGAAAACGATGTCTGAATGTTGCTAACATCTGTCTGCGTCCCGTCTCTCCCTCACAGGCCTTCTACTTCGACCGTGACGATGTGGCCCTTCCAGGTTTCTCCCATTTCTTCAAGGAGAACAGCTATGAGGAGAGGGAGCACGCAGACAAACTGCTGTCCTTCCAGAACAAGAGAGGAGGACGCATCTTCCTGCAGGACGTCAAGGTCTGAACATGGACTCTGGTCTCCTAGAAACCAAAGGTTTCTTCATTTTGGGTTCTGGCTGATTCGTCTTGCTATGGTGTCTGCTCCCACAGAAACCAGAGCGTGATGAGTGGGGCAGTGGGCTGGAAGCCATGCAGTGCGCCCTGCAGCTGGAGAAAAACGTCAACCAGGCTCTGCTGGACCTGCACAAGCTGGCCTCAGACCACAACGACCCTCATGTAGGTTCCAGTTATTTCCTCCTCTTTAAACTGGAACCTGAAGCATCTTTACTGAAGTTTCTTTTTCTTTCCAGCTGTGTGACTTCCTGGAGTCCCACTACCTGGACAAACAGGTGGAGGCCATCAAGAAGATTGGTGACTACATCACCAACCTCACCCGCATGGACGCTCACACCAACAAGATGGCAGAGTACCTGTTTGACAAGCACACCCTGGGCAGCAAGAGCTAAAGGAAGAGCCTGGAGGAACATTCCAGATACAGGCCTTAAACCTTTCTGATCTGCCTGCTGAAAGATTGGAAAATGTTTTAAACCTGTTTGTTTCTCAACTGTCTATGACTCTGATTCACCTTGATGTCTTAAGCTGACTAAAGGTAAATAAATATTTGGAGCTGAACTTATGTCTTGTGTTTTTCTAATTTTACACAATCCTGCTGAATTGGAAACCATATTGACAATAAATACTGAGTTCAATAAGACTATTCAGATAGTTGAAGGAATGCTGATGGTTTTCAATCCTCGACTTGTGGCTGCAGAGAGAGGACTTGCTTCTGTAACTGTTCTCCAAGATCTGTGTCCTGCATCAGAACATTTTCACAAGGAGACTGAACATGTAAATGAATGTCTTACTTATTGGGACCAAAACCAAAAAAATCTAAAAGAAACCTTTTTAATGTGGCATCAATGTCAACTTTCTGTGGGAATAAAAAGCAAATCTTGCTGTAAGTGATTCAAAGTTCCTCATTCAAGCAGCCTTGAACATATGACATCACTTAAAGGACAAGCATCACCTGACTACTGCACATCTTCTGCTCGGTAGCAGACAGTCAGGTGTTGCAGGTGAACTTGGTGAGTCTATAAGTGTTATCAGCAGACTCGCATCAAGACACAGAACTACTGTCAGAGTAGTTTGTGAAAGACTCAGAGTGGAGCAGAGAGAGAGACAGAGTTTACAGACAAACCATTCACAACCGACTCCACCGCTTTGACTGGAATGACGGATGACTGTTACAACTGACTCCACTGACATCAAGACACTGCCATGAATAAGACCATGCAACCTGGACAATGCAGCAATGATCTACTGTCCTGTTCACTGCAGAGTGAATGCAAAGATACATAACACATCCTACAAAGATGTGGTTGTGAGCATCTAAAGGAAACCAAATGATCAAAATCAAATGTTGCAATACTCATCAAATAGATCTTAACCAATTATATTAACCAATCTCTGCATAAAGAAAACACAAATTCAATTCAAATGTATTTCTATAGCCCAATATCACAGCTATAGCTGTCTCATTGGACTGACATCAGTAAATTGCAAGAACAAAAAGTTAAACATGTAAAAGTAAACAATAGCTGGTGGTAAACAGACTAAGCTGAACAAACATCTCTGCCCTTACACCCTCCTTCTCAATGAGGAAAAACTCATAAAAAACCTGTGTCTCTTTTTAGGAAAAAAACTAAGAAACCTCAGGGTTTCCCACATAAAGGAGAGATCCTCAACCCCGGACAGACAGGTGAGCTTAATTCATTCTACAACTACATGGTTGAATAACAAGTATATGTCTAATAAACAAACAAGTCTAGAAAAACAGCTACAAGTTAAGATAATGGCTAAATATTTAAATAAACAACGGCATGTTAGAATAGTGTAGCAGATGGGCTTCATCCAGCTGGAGTTGTGGAACACCTGGAGTTGCTGGAAGATCCAGAGGCGAGAGCACGGCCAAAGACAGGAGCACAGACGATCCTCCTGGAATCAGGAATCTCTTCCGCTCCTCTGTAAGGGGGTGGGAAAGAGGGACAACATGTGAATCGCACTGCACCAAACAAAGGCATGATAAATAAAATAAAATAAAATAAAGCATTGGCAGATGACAAGTGATATAATGAAGATTGCAGGTGGGGGAGTGGGGGTGGGAGAAGGATACAGACCCTGGTTAGGGTAGGGGGGAGAGGAAGAGTGGGAACGAGGGGGATGAAGAGAGAATAGGAGCGAGTAGAGCCAGTGTGGTAAACTTCATTACAGTCGGTGAGGTAGAGAAGCAAGTTAAATAGTCTCTGATTGTTAGCTAGCCTGGCAATAATCCTGTCCAAGAACTGTACGTTTAAAGATTCTAGGAACCACAAGCAGTCCTGCATTTTGTGCGTGAAGTGTTCTGTTTGGTTGGTAAGGCTCTATGAGATCTTTAATATTGGATGCGGCCATTTCATTCAAGGCCTTACAGGTTAGCAGAAGGATTTTGAACCTGAGTCTAGATTCAACTGGGAGCCAGTGAAGTGAAGCTAACACAGGAGTAATGTGTTCTCTTCTGCTGGTTCCTGCTAACAATCTAGCTGCTGCATTTTGAACAAGCTGAAGACTTTTTAAAGAACTTTTAGGACACGCTGCTAGCAAAGAGTTACAGTAATCCATTCTAGACGTAACAAATGCATGTGTGGCACTGTGTGACTGAAACAGGCATTTAAATAGTTGCCCCCCCCCATTTAAGTTTGTCAAGTTTAGAAACAACCAGCAACATTACTGTTATGCCCATCTAAACTGCAATAGTTTGTGTTGCAGAAGGGTTTCTGAGTCAGTACTCACTTCTGCCAGCAGATGGCGCTTTGAGTTCCATACATCAGTAGCTGACGTTAGAAGAAGAAGCTTAGTCAGTACGTGGTTAGCATGAGCAGAGAAAGTGCTCCAGTTTGCTGCAGTCATTAATTGTTTCCTTACATGTTTTACAGGTAAGCTGGTTGAAATGAACACACAAATGACAGGCAGTGGTGGTGATCTGTTTAAAAATGCTTTGTGGAGCGTTAAGGGCTGGGCTGATGCATTATTTGACCAGTTGGTGTGAAGCAGACAACACGTTTTTGTTGCTAAAATGGCGGACATGGATCTGTGGTCACCGCGGTAGCAAATTGAAGTTAGGATTGAGTGCAGTGTAAAATGTTTAAAACTGTAAGACAATATAGTTCATATGTTTGGAATTCTTGTGTTTGTTAAGAGTGAAAAAACACATTTTGTAATTTGTTAATTCATAAAGGTTATGTTGCCTGTAAAACTACAGTTAACTGTAAAAGAGAAGAAGCAGCTTAGTCAGTACGTGGTTAGCATGAGCAGAGAACGTGATCCAGTTTGCTCCAGTCATTAATTGTTTCCTTACATGTTTTACAGTGTTAAAAAAAATTAATATGTGGCACAGAGAGTGAGTCGGCCCATCATTCCAGCTGTGTAACATATGGATGAGTTTTTCAGCATCACTTCTAGATAATGTGTTTCTGACTCTAGAAATATTGCGTAGATGAAAAAAATGCAGTTTTACAAGCCTGTGATATGTGAGCCTTAAATGATAAATCCTGGTCAAATAAAACCCCCAGGTTTCTAACTGTGGGATTGGAGGCTATATTTACACCATCCAGGGAGACCATCTGAACAGGTAGGGCATCTCTCAGGTATTTTGGACCTAGTATAATGACCATGGTTTTTTCTGGGTTTAGGAGGAGGTCATTAACTGCCATCCAAATCTTGATGTCTTTAATACAGGCATTAAGTTTCTCTAAGCGGTCATTCTGGTTGGGCTTAATGGATAAATACAACTGTGTATCATCTGCATAACAGTGAAAATGAAAAATGTTTCCTGATTATGTTACAAACCGCAGTCTAAGCATGAAAAATGAGCAACAGCTACAGGAAACGCCTCTGGCAGATCTTAAAAACATTCTAGGAAAAGTTAATAATCAAATAAAAGCATTATTTAATGAAATGTTTTGTCTATCTGAATAACAAATGTTATAAAAACACATCACCTTCTTCTTAGTGGCTTTACAGAAATTCTGGACCGTTTCTAGTGAGTATATCTACTTGTCATGCTGGTACCACACTGAATTTCCTGGTAAAATGTTAGGCTAACGCTTTAGCTAACACAACTGTCATCAGATCAGACAGGTGTTCTCATAAGTTTGACATTTCCAGCATTTACCTGTTTTAAGCGTTTGGCAAACTCTTCCTGCCCGCTGCAGCACCACAACAGAAGAACTGTCCCATCTTTTCTTTTCAAAGACCCGTCGGGTGTCCATTTTTTGTAAAAAGTTGGGGTCAAAGACATTGGAACCGCCGGGAAAGTTCAGAAGTCGGATTAAATATCAGGAGGGGGGCTGTCAGCTGATTTTTATTTGAATATTTGTGGTTGCTGATTCGATTCATTTTCAAATTTTGTTCATTTTGAGCCATCCGATTCACTGACCTAAAATGGATCCAGGACATCTTTCTCTAAACATTCAACCAGTGTGACTCAGAAATAAATAAGCTCTGTGAAACAGTATTTTTCATCTGCTTCTGATACACATTTTCAATGAATGAATACACAGAAATTTAGTTTCAAGCTTAAGGTCTTTCTTGAGGCTCTTTGGGGTATTTTTTTCATAATAATAAAAATGATAGTGTAGATAGAATTGTTCTGTTTTCATGCCCATTTGTTCATATTGAATAATAACCCACTGAGTAGAGACAAAAAGGAGACATTAGTGCTTCAATATGTTGTCATATTTGTGTGTGAGTTAAGTCACCTGAATTGTGTAATATTATGGGGTTTTTTTGGTCAAAAGTTTCATATTCTGCTGTAGAAAACATATTGTTACGGGTTCTTATTTAGTGTAAAAATGGAAAAACCAAGACCTACTTTGGCCCAAAATGTAGAATTAGATTGTGGACCGTTGGGTGTTACTGGAGATAAAAATTATTTATTTAAAGGAACGAGGTTGTATTTCAGTCTGCAGTTTCTTGGAAAGAAAAAGTGCATTGTCACTACAACAGAGTCAGCAGTTAAATGAAAATCCCGTAGTCATTCTAACTTTGTGGAAAAGCTTATTTGCATCTCCTGTGTCCATGCTGTTTTCAATGTCTTCTTTCAGTGATTGGTCAAAAGGAAAAAGTGACATAATGTTGGTCACGAGATCATCCCTGTGTATAAATACAGGGAGCAGCTCTCCTCCTCCTTCATCCTCGGGAAGAAAGCTCAAAGGAGTTCTTGCTTCAACAGTGTTTGAACGGAACTTCTTCTGCGTCCCTTTCTGGAACATTCTGCCTTTCAGCTGCTTTAATCCTGCTCTACTTGACTGCTACCTAAAGGCATTTTATTTTTCTACCGCATTTTGTTAATAAAAGCGAGAAAAACTAACCAGCTAAAATGGAGTCCCAGGTACGTCAGAACTTCCACCGCGACTGTGAGGCCGCCATCAACAGAATGGTCAACATGGAGATGTTTGCCTCTTACACCTACACCTCTATGGTAAGACTTTCAGCTGTCTTTACATTTTTTACTAACTTCTAGTTACAGGCAGTCTAGTTGTTGGTTACTCTGGAAGGACGTGACAGGGTTTTAGACACTGCCTGTTAATACTGCAATAAACTGCATTATTCTAAACTTTATTTAAAGATGTTTTTTTTTTTTAAATCAGAAAACGATGTCTGAACGTTGCTAACATCTGTCTGCGTCCCGTCTCTCCCTCACAGGCCTTCTACTTCGACCGTGACGATGTGGCCCTTCCAGGTTTCTCCCATTTCTTCAAGGAGAACAGCCATGAGGAGAGGGAGCACGCAGACAAACTGCTGTCCTTCCAGAACAAGAGAGGAGGACGCATCTTCCTGCAGGACGTCAAGGTCTGAACATGGACTCTGGTCTCCTAGAAACCAAAGGTTTCTTCATTTTGGGTTCTGGCTGATTCGTCTTGCTATGGTGTCTGCTCCCACAGAAACCAGAGCGTGATGAGTGGGGCAGTGGGCTGGAAGCCATGCAGTGCGCCCTGCAGCTGGAGAAAAACGTCAACCAGGCTCTGCTGGACCTGCACAAGCTGGCCTCAGACCACAAAGACCCTCATGTAGGTTCCAGTTTTTTCCTCCTCTTTAAACTGGAACCTGAAGCATCTTTACTGAAGTTTCTTTTTCTTTCCAGCTGTGTGACTTCCTGGAGTCCCACTACCTGAACGAACAGGTGGAGGCCATCAAGAAGATTGGTGACTACATCACCAACCTCACCCGCATGGACGCTCACACCAACAAGATGGCAGAGTACCTGTTTGACAAGCACACCCTGGGCAGCAAGAGCTAAAGGAAGAGCCTGGAGGAACATTCCAGATGCAGGCCTTAAACCTTTCTGCTCTGCCTGCTGAAAGATTGGAAAATGTTTTAAATCTCTTTGCGTCTGTCACATTACTCTGATTCCCCTTGATGTCTGAAATTGACCAGACCTGAATAAACATTTGGAGCTGAACTTATGTCTTTTGTTTTTTTAGATACAGTGGTGCAAAAAAAGCATTTGTCACAGACCTTGCAACTTGTTCAATAACAAAAACATTGAGTTTGGTCTGTGATGTTTATTATAGACATTTCAACTGTTACAGACAGAATGTAAAACCATAAAAATATGATTCAGAATTCATGCCGAACACAAGTACTTGGTAAATACTAAATGTTTACTACAATAATATGTGATATCTTCCTTAGACATTTATCAATGAAAACAGAATTGTGTCCCACTCTGATCAACTTTTGATCAATTTCTCAAGTGTTTCCAGTGTTTGTTTGTTTTTTTTCTAAAATGATAAGGATGTTTTTAACCTGCCCTCAGTTTTCATCTCGTTACAGTCTCTACCGCTAGCCTGCAATCCTTCA
The DNA here is from genome assembly GCA_014656515.1 of Oryzias celebensis. Classification (NCBI taxonomy): domain Eukaryota; kingdom Metazoa; phylum Chordata; class Actinopteri; order Beloniformes; family Adrianichthyidae; genus Oryzias; species Oryzias celebensis. The sequence continues at coordinate 22,117,217 of BNCR01000008.1, forward strand.
CACCCTCTTCCTTACATTACTGGTGCAACAACAATGGAGAGTAAAATCAGACCTATCCAGAAGTAGAGTTTTGATCCAGATTCCAGCTCAGACGAGGAAAACAAAGACGTACACAAATCTATTTGTCTACAAGTGGATGTATCAGAATGGAGCGGAGCAGGGCGCTTGTTTTCCACCAAAATACATCTACACACGTGGACAAAATTGTTGGTACCCCTCAGTTAAAGAAGGAAAAACCCACAATTCTCACTGAAATCACTTGAAACTTACAAAAGTAACAATAAATAAAAATTTATTGAAAATTAAAGAATCAAAATCAGCCATCACTTTTGAATTGCTGATTAACATAATTATTAAAAAAAACACTAATGAAACAGGTCTGGACAAAAATGATGGTACCCCTATAAAAGATTGAAAACTATTTGACCAGACTGACATGATTAACTCAGGTGTGTCCTTTAATTGACATCACAGGTGTTACCAAACTCATAATCAGTCGGTCTGCCTATTTAAAGGGAGACAAGTAGTCACTCTGCTGTTTGGTGAAAAGCTGTGTACCACACTGAACATGGACAACAGAAAGCCAAGGAGAGAATTGTCCCAGGACATCCGAAAACAAATGATAGATAAACATCTTAAAGGTAAAGGCTATAAGACCATCTCTAAACAGCTTGAACTTCCTGTGACAACAGTGGCTCATATTATTCCGAAGTTCAAGACCCACGGGACAGTAGCCAACCTCTCTGGACGTGGCCGCAAGAGGAAAATTGATGACAAATTGAAGAGACGGGTCGTTGGTATTGTATCCAAAGAGCCCAGAACAACCTCCAAAGAAATTACAGGTGAACTCCAAGGCCAAGATACATCAGTGTCAGATCGCACCATTCGTCGTTGTTTGAGCCAAAGTGGACTTCATGGGAGACGACCAAGGAGGACACCACTGCTGAAAAACAATCCTAAAAAAGCCAGACTGGAATTTGCAAAAATGCATGTTGACAAGCCCCAAAGCTTCTGGGAGAATGTCCTTTGGACAGATGAGACCAAACTGGAGCTTTTTGGTAAGGCACATCAACTCTATGTTCATAGACTCAAAAACCAAGCATACGAAGAAAAGAACTCTGTCCCTACGGTGAAACGTGGAGGAGGCTCAGTCATGTTTTGGGGCTGCTTTGCTGCATCTGGCACAGGGTGTCTTGAATGTGTGCAAGGTACAATGAAATCTGTAGACTATCAAGGCATTCTGGAGAGAAATGTGCTGCCTTGTGTCAGAAAGCTTGGTCTCAGTCGCAGGTCATGGGTCTTCCAACAGGACAACGATCCAAAACACACAGCCAAAAACCCCCAAGAATGGCTGAGAGAAAAGCGTTGGACTATTCTAAAGTGGCCTTCCATGAGCCCAGATCTGAATCCCATTGAACATCTGTGGAAGGAGCTGAAACATGCCATTTGGAGAAGACACCCATCAAACCTGAGACAACTGGAGCAGTTTGCTCATGAGGAGTGGGCCAAAATACCTGTTGACAGCTGCAGAACGCTCATTGACAAATACAGAAATCGCTTCATTGCAGTGATTGCCTCCAAAGGTTGTGCAACAAAATATTAAGTTATGGGTACCATCATTTTTGTCCAGGCCTGTTTCATTAGTTTGTTTTTTTTTAATAATTATGTTAATCAGCAATTCAAAAGTGATGGCTGATTTTGATTATTTAATTTTCAATAAATTTTTATTTATTGTTACTTTTGTAAGTTTCAAGTGATTTCAGTGAGAATTGTGGGTTTTTCCTTCTTTAACTGAGGGGTACCAACAATTTTGTCCACGTGTGTAGATGTATTTTGGTGGAAAACAAGCGCCCTGCTCCGCTCCATTCTGATACATCCACTTGTAGACAAATAGATTTGTGTACGTCTTTGTTTTCCTCGTCTGAGCTGGAATCTGGATCAAAACTCTACTTCTGGATAGGTCTGATTTTACTCTCCATTGTTGTTGCACCAGTAATGTAAGGAAGAGGGTGTGAAGGATTGCAGGCTAGCGGTAGAGACTGTAACGAGATGAAAACTGAGGGCAGGTTAAAAACATCCTTATCATTTTAGAAAAAAAACAAACAAACACTGGAAACACTTGAGAAATTGATCAAAAGTTGATCAGAGTGGGACACAATTCTGTTTTCATTGATAAATGTCTAAGGAAGATATCACATATTATTGTAGTAAACATTTAGTATTTACCAAGTACTTGTGTTCGGCATGAATTCTGAATCATATTTTTATGGTTTTACATTCTGTCTGTAACAGTTGAAATGTCTATAATAAACATCACAGACCAAACTCAATGTTTTTGTTATTGAACAAGTTGCAAGGTCTGTGACAAATGCTTTTTTTGCACCACTGTATCTAAAAAAACAAAAGACATAAGTTCAGCTCCAAATGTTTATTCAGGTCTGGTCAATTTCAGACATCAAGGGGAATCAGAGTAATGTGACAGACGCAAAGAGATTTAAAACATTTTCCAATCTTTCAGCAGGCAGAGCAGAAAGGTTTAAGGCCTGCATCTGGAATGTTCCTCCAGGCTCTTCCTTTAGCTCTTGCTGCCCAGGGTGTGCTTGTCAAACAGGTACTCTGCCATCTTGTTGGTGTGAGCGTCCATGCGGGTGAGGTTGGTGATGTAGTCACCAATCTTCTTGATGGCCTCCACCTGTTCGTTCAGGTAGTGGGACTCCAGGAAGTCACACAGCTGGAAAGAAAAAGAAACTTCAGTAAAGATGCTTCAGGTTCCAGTTTAAAGAGGAGGAAAAAACTGGAACCTACATGAGGGTCTTTGTGGTCTGAGGCCAGCTTGTGCAGGTCCAGCAGAGCCTGGTTGACGTTTTTCTCCAGCTGCAGGGCGCACTGCATGGCTTCCAGCCCACTGCCCCACTCATCACGCTCTGGTTTCTGTGGGAGCAGACACCATAGCAAGACGAATCAGCCAGAACCCAAAATGAAGAAACATTTGGTTTCTAGGAGACCAGAGTCCATGTTCAGACCTTGACGTCCTGCAGGAAGATGCGTCCTCCTCTCTTGTTCTGGAAGGACAGCAGTTTGTCTGCGTGCTCCCTCTCCTCATAGCTGTTCTCCTTGAAGAAATGGGAGAAACCTGGAAGGGCCACATCGTCACGGTCGAAGTAGAAGGCCTGTGAGGGAGAGACGGGACGCAGACAGATGTTAGCAACATTCAGACATCGTTTTCTGATTTAAAAAAAAAAACATCTTTAAATAAAGTTTAGAATAATGCAGTTTATTGCAGTATTAACAGGCAGTGTCTAAAACCCTGTCACGTCCTTCCAGAGTAACCAACAACTAGACTGCCTGTAACTAGAAGTTAGTAAAAAATGTAAAGACAGCTGAAAGTCTTACCATAGAGGTGTAGGTGTAAGAGGCAAACATCTCCATGTTGACCATTCTGTTGATGGCGGCCTCACAGTCGCGGTGGAAGTTCTGACGTACCTGGGACTCCATTTTAGCTGGTTAGTTTTTCTCGCTTTTATTAACAAAATGCGGTAGAAAAATAAAATGCCTTTAGGTAGCAGTCAAGTAGAGCAGGATTAAAGCAGCTGAAAGGCAGAATGTTCCAGAAAGGGACGCAGAAGAAGTTCCGTTCAAACACTGTTGAAGCAAGAACTCCTTTGAGCTTTCTTCCCGAGGATGAAGGAGGAGGAGAGCTGCTCCCTGTATTTATACACAGGGATGATCTCGTGACCAACATTATGTCACTTTTTCCTTTTGACCAATCACTGAAAGAAGACATTGAAAACAGCATGGACACAGGAGATGCAAATAAGCTTTTCCACAAAGTTAGAATGACTACGGGATTTTCATTTAACTGCTGACTCTGTTGTAGTGACAATGCACTTTTTCTTTCCAAGAAACTGCAGACTGAAATACAACCTCGTTCCTTTAAATAAATAATTTTTATCTCCAGTAACACCCAACGGTCCACAATCCAATTCTACATTTTGGGCCAAAGTAGGTCTTGGTTTTTCCATTTTTAAACTAAATAAGAACCCGTAACAATATGTTTTCTACAGCAGAATATGAAACTTTTGACCAAAAAAACCCATAATATTACACAATTCAGGTGACTTAACTCACACACAAATATGACAACACATTGAAGCACTAATGTCTCCTTTTTGTCTCTACTCAGTGGGTTATTATTCAATATGAACAAATGGGCATGAAAACAGAACAATTCTATCTACACTATCATTTTTATTATTATGAAAAAAATACCCCAAAGAGCCTCAAGGACGACCTCTGTCAGAAGAAAAACTGTTAATAGCTGTGAATGACTGAAAACTTGCTGTTGTAATGCCTAAAGGCCCAATGAAATGAAAACCATGTTTAAAGTGATTTTAACATGTTCTTTTTCTGAGGATGGAGGACTGATATTAAAAAATTTAGGCTTGAAACTAAATTTCTGTGTATTCATTCATTGAAAATGTGTATCAGAAGCAGATGAAAAATACTGTTTCAAAAGCTTATTTATCTCTGAGTCACACTGGTTGAATGTTTAGAGAAAGATGTCCTGGATCCATTTTAGGTCAGTGAATCGGATGGCTCAAAATGAACAAAATTTGAAAATGAATCGAATCAGCAACCACAAATATTCAAATATCAGATCGAATCGAATTGTTGTTGAAGTGAAGAGTCGCGGCTTTAGCCCCAAACAATTATCTTGAATCATGAATGCTTTTTTTTTGTCTCAGAACTGCCCTATAACATTATGATAATGGCAGTTTTGTATTTTCTAAGCTTTAGTGAATGCAATACAAACACAGCGGTGTGACCAATCAAAGAGGAGTTGATCAGAGAGGGAAAAATCCGCTGACAGCCCCCCTCCTGATATTTAATCCGACTTCTGAACTTTCCCGGCGGTTCCAATGTCTTTGACCCCAACTTTTTACAAAAAATGGACACCCGACGGGTCTTTGAAAAGAAAAGATGGGACAGTTCTTCTGTTGTGGTGCTGCAGCGGGCAGGAAGAGTTTGCCAAACGCTTAAAACAGGTAAATGCTGGAAATGTCAAACTTATGAGAACACCTGTCTGATCTGATGACAGTTGTGTTAGCTAAAGCGTTAGCCTAACATTTTACCAGGAAATTCAGTGTGGTACCAGCATGACAAGTAGATATACTCACTAGAAACGGTCCAGAATTTCTGTAAAGCCACTAAGAAGAAGGTGATGTGTTTTTATTACATTTGTTATTCAGATAGACAAAACATTTCATTAAATAATGCTTTTATTTGATTATTAACTTTTCCTAGAATGTTTTTAAGATCTGCCAGAGGCGTTTCCTGTAGCTGTTGCTCATTTTTCATGCTTAGACTGCGGTTTGTAACATAATCAAGAAACATTTTTCATTTTCACTGTTATGCAGATGATACACAGTTGTATTTATCCATTAAGCCCAACCAGAATGACCGCTTAGAGAAACTTAATGCCTGTATTAAAGACATCAAGATTTGGATGGCAGTTAATGACCTCCTCCTAAACCCAGAAAAAACCATGGTCATTATACTAGGTCCAAAATACCTGAGAGATGCCCTACCTGTTCAGATGGTCTCCCTGGATGGTGTAAATATAGCCTCCAATCCCACAGTTAGAAACCTGGGGGTTTTATTTGACCAGGATTTATCATTTAAGGCTCACATATCACAGGCTTGTAAAACTGCATTTTTTTCATCTACGCGATATTTCTAGAGTCAGAAACACATTATCTAGAAGTGATGCTGAAAAACTCATCCATATGTTACACAGCTGGAATGATGGGCCGACTCACTCTCTGTGCCACATATTAATTTTTTTTAACACTGTAAAACATGTAAGGAAACAATTAATGACTGGAGCACACTGGATCACGTTCTCTGCTCATGCTAACCACGTACTGACTAAGCTGCTTCTTCTAACGTCAGCTACTGATGTATGGAACTCAAAGCGCCATCTGCTGGCAGAAGTGAGTACTGACTCAGAAACCCTTCTGCAACACAAACAATTGCAGTTTAGATGGGCATAACAGTAATGTTGCTGGTTGTTTCTAAACTTGACAAAATTAAATGGGGGGGCAACTATTTAAATGCCTGTTTCAGTCACACAGTGCCACACATGCATTTGTTACGTCTAGAATGGATTACTGTAACTCTTTGCTAGCAGCGTGTCCTAAAAGTTCTTTAAAAAGTCTTCAGCTTGTTCAAAATGCAGCAGCTAGATTGTTAGCAGGAACCAGCAGAAGAGAACACATTACTCCTGTGTTAGCTTCACTTCACTGGCTCCCAGTTGAATCTAGAATCAAGTTCAAAATCCTTCTGCTAACCTATAGGGCCTTGAATGGTTTGGCCCCATCCTATTTTAAAGATCTCATAGAGCCTTACCAGCCAAACAGAACACTTCACTCACTAAATGCAGGACTGCTTGTGGTTCCTAGAATCTCTAAAAGTACAGTTCTTGGACAGAATTATTGTCAGGCTAGCTAACAATCAGAGACTATTTAACTCACTTCTCTACCTCACCTACTGCAATGAAGTTTACCACACTGGCTCTACTCGCTCCTATTCCCTCTTCATCCCCCTCGTTCCCACTCTTCCTCTCCCCCCTACCCTAACCAGGGTCTGTATCCTTCTCCCACCCACACTCCCCCCACCTGCAATCTTCATTACATCACTTGTCATCTGCCAATGCTTTATTTTATTTTATTTTATTTATCATGCCTTTGTTTGGTGCAGTACGATTCGCTTGTTGTCCCTCTTTCCCACCCCCTTATAGAGAAGCGGAAGAGATTCCTAATTCCAGGAGGATCGTCTGTGCTCCTGTCTTTGGCCGTGCTCTCGCCTCTGGATCTTCGAGCAACTCCAGCTGTTCCACAACTCCAGCTGGATGAAGCCCATCTGCTACACTATTCAAAAATGTCGTTGTTTATTTAAATATTTAGCCATTATCTTAACTTGTAGCTGTTTTTCTAGACTTGTTTGTTTATTAGACATATACTTGTTATTCAACCATGTAGTTGTAGAATGAATTAAGCTCACCTGTCTGTCCGGGGTTGAGGATCTCTCCTTTATGTGGGAAACCCTGAGGTTTCTTAGTTTTTTTCCTAAAAAGAGACACAGGTTTTTTATGAGTTTTTCCTCATCGAGAAGGAGGGTGTAAGGGCAGAGATGTTTGTTCAGCTTAGTCTGTTTACCACCAGCTATTGTTTACTTTTACATGTTTAACTTTTTGTTCTTGCAATTTACTGATGTCAGTCCAATGAGGCGGCTATAGCTGTGATATTGGACTATAGAAATATAATTGAATTGAATCTGTATTTTTTCATGCAGAGATTGGTTGATATAATTGTTTAAGATCTATTTGATGAGTATTGCAACATTTGATTTGGTTTCCTTTAGATGCTCACAACCACATCTTTGAAGGATGTGTTATGTATCTTTGCATTTCCATAGATTTACTCAGGTAAATAGAACTTTGTTATTTTTGTATTTTATATTTATGTTTTACAAAATGCATGAAGGCAAATCCTAATATTTAGAAACTTTCTCGTTACTTTCTCGTTAAATGGCACTTGAATGCTAATCATTCTGCAAAGACCACTTTTCTGTTATTGTAACCTTTAGTTCACGTCTATTATGATCAAATAAATCTGATGCTGTACTTTATTTACGTGACCTAAATAGGACAGAGAATGAGGAGAAGAGAGCAGCAGTCAGGAAGCAGAAGGAGACGGATAAGGTGAAAATGAGTCCAATGAGTAATGCATCTGAATAGTCTTATTGAACTCAGAATTCACTGTCAAGATGGTTTCCAATTCAGCAGGATTGTTTAAAATTAGAAAAACACAAGACATAAGTTCAGCTCCAAATGTTTATTCAGGTCTGGTCAATTTGAAACATCAAGGTGAATCAGAGTAATGTGACAGAAGCAAAGAGATTTAAAACATTTTCCAATCTTTCAGCAGGCAGATCAGAAAGGTTTAAGGCCTGCATCTGGAATGTTCCTCCAGGCTCTTCCTTTAGCTCTTGCTGCCCAGGGTGTGCTTGTCAAACAGGTACTCTGCCATCTTGTTGGTGTGAGCGTCCATGCGGGTGAGGTTGGTGATGTAGTCACCAATCTTCTTGATGGCCTCCACCTGTTCGTTCAGGTAGTGGGACTCCAGGAAGTCACACAGCTGGAAAGAAAAAGAAACTTCAGTAAAGATGCTTCAGGTTCCGGTTTAAAGAGGAGGAAATAACTGGAACCTACATGAGGGTCTTTGTGGTCTGAGGCCAGCTTGTGCAGGTCCAGCAGAGCCTGGTTGATGTTTTTCCGCAGCTGCAGGGCGCACTGCATGGCTTCCAGCCCACTGCCCCACTCATTTCGATCTGGTTTCTATTTGGGCAGGATGACACAGCACGGATTTAGTTTGAATTTAGGGTATTTTTGTAATGAAACATTTTATTTCATCGAAGTCCATGTTCAGACCTTGACGTCCTGCAGGAAGATGCGTCCTCCTCTCTTGTTCTGGAAGGACAGCAGTTTGTCTGCGTGCTCCCTCTCCTCATGGCTGTTCTCCTTGAAGAAATGGGAGAAACCTGGAAGGGCCACATCGTCACGGTCGAAGTAGAAGGCCTGTGAGGGAGAGACGGGACGCAGACAGATGTTAGCAACATTCAGACATCGTTTCTGACAAAAAAGACACAATTTATGTTGTTGAAGACATCATCATCTTCAATGGTGGCGAAGAACTAGACAATGCAAAGCAACTTCCTATTAAAATGTAGAATTACCAAAAGTCTTACCATAGAGGTGTAGGTGTAAGAAGCAAACAGCTCCATGTTGACCATTTTGTTGATGGCGGCCTCACAGTCGCGGTGGAAGTTCTGACGCACCTGAGACTCCATTTTAGCTGGTGTGCAGCTGAAAGGCAGAATGTTCCAGAAAGGGACGCAGAAGAAGTTCCGTTCAAACACTGTTGAAGCAAGAACTCCTTTGAGCTTTCTTCCCGAGTATGAAGGAGGAGGAGAGCTGCTCCCTGTATTTATACACAGGGATGATCATGTGACTGATGTACACTGTTCTCACCGTTTGACCAATCACTGAGCTCAGATGAGAAGACTTTAAAACAACAACCTCTGTGGCAGCAGAAGGCTCATCTACAATTACCCTTTTCCCCAAGGCTAGAATGACGCAGGGATTTTTTTCAACACCAGAACGCCGGCGGAAATTAATGACAATGCACATTTGGTTTTCCAAGAAACAGTCAACTGAGAAATAATATCCTTACAGTTAAAAAAGTGGTTGTGAGATAAGCCAATGCTGTGTAAGATCAACTAAAGTACCTCTTTTTTATAAATATTGCTTTTAATACCTTAAAAGTTATTTTAAAATTCCATTTAGTTGCATAAATAAAAGCATATCCTTTAGCTGATATATAATATCTTTGACGTTTGTTTTCCTGCTGATCATTTTCACTGACGTTTGCTGCATGTCATGTTTGGGTTATTTTTCTGACTAATAGCTGGACATTTTTGTTGTAATAAACAGGTCGGACAAATAGTTGGTGTTGTTGTTTTTCTAAATTTGTTTTCAAGACAATACTCTATAAGAAACATTTAACAGATAGTATGCTATTGGGTTTCTCTGCCCTTAGTGCCGCTGTCATAAGTCATCACAGCTTCAGGAGGAACTGATTCAGGGCTTTTGGAGCAGACAAACATACAACGATGTGGGTTCTGAGGACAAGGTTTCAGAAACAACAAAAGTGACCTGTGGAACAACAACAATAAATCACATAATCAGCAGATTTCACAAAGGTGGTGAGAAGGTTTGTCCTCTGCACATAGTGCTCTAGAGAGCACTTTCTGATTTCAACTCATTTAAAAAAAAAACTCAACTGCAAACGTATGTTTTCTTTTAAAGTAATTTTCTCACATATAAATAAATAAAGTTGTGTTTCAATATGAAGGAGAAACTTATTGTCAGAAAAATAATGTTTTTTGCTCTAATTTTTTTAAGTTAATTTAATTTTGGTTCCTATATTTATCAAGAACCTAAACCATAAAAGCTAACACTCTGAATACTGTTAGTAGACATTTTATTTGCAAAATGAAAAATTTTTTTTCTGTAATCTTTGCAAAAACTTGTAATCAAAGTTGCAGCTGCTGAAGCCACAAGTCCTTGATAGAAATGTTCACAATACGACTTGCCGTGCTTATAAATTATTCAAAATTTCCTGAGAAAGACAGAGAGAAGAGCCCTGGTATAGTTCTCAAGCTGCCGGGGACCTGTGTCAAAAACCCATTCTTAGGTTTCTCATTTAACCTGCAGTATTTTGATAGAAGATGTTCATTTCTTCAATCTGATCCTCCAATCAGAATTTCGTCACAGTAAAATTTCAGTCCAGTTTCACTTTAGTCACAGCTTTTAGAGCTCAACAGACGCCCTCGCCCTCACCCCCCACTGCCCCTTTTTTACCTACTTCCCGTGGCTGAACTCCTCTTCCGCCTCTGCCCCCTGGTATTGCACATGACAAATTCATGGAAAAACAGAAAGAAAAAAAGAAATTCAACATTTCAGCTCTTCTGTTTCTTTTATTTTTGTTCAGAGGCATGCATTTTGAATACTTAGGGTGTATTCAAACTGGACACATTTGGTCCGCTTAACGTGAACTAGTTTGTTTTCCCCCGATAATCCGGAACAAAGTTTCGGCCTGAATACACCCATGCGGACCCTGGTTCGGGACCAGGAACCGCCCTCTGACCCATCCTTCAAGGTGGTCTCGGTTTGTTTCCTGTTGGAACGAGCTTCAGTTCGCTCTAACATTTTTCAGTTGGAATACAATCCGCTACCGGAGCGAAATAACTGGACCAAAACGGCCACCATAGCAGGTAGTCATGTGATATAAACAGATTAGGAATGAAGAGACCGGTGACAAATGTAAAGCATTGATTGTCGTGTTACCAAACAGGAAATACTGGTCCAACTGATCGTCTTGCAGCATGCCTCCCTCATACCAAAGTAACATGTAAAAATTGTTGTTCCTGACATTCAAAACTGGCCATCGATTGAATAAAAAATAAATAAATACATATTAATATAAAGTTTTAATAACTGAACTATCATGACAAAGACCTTAAAGTGCTGCACCTCCAACTTTCTCTTGTTTATTTGACGCACCTCATAGTTCCTGGCCAATGGCTGAAGAGATCTTTGGTCACATGGTTTTGTTTACAAGGTTTGGTTCAAAACAGAAATCTCTGGTTGGCACCAGTCTGAGGACAGAACAAACGAAATCATCAGGACTCGATATGGAACAAATGAAACAAATGGACTTTCCCAGTCTGAATACACCCCTAACTCTTACAGCAGCTGCAGTGACTTGTTTAATTTTTCTACATTATAATGTACTTATTTCACTCCTGCGACTTATACTCTGGTGTCATTTGTACTCTGGAAAATATGGAGCTTCCTAATTATCCTCAAGGAGTTAGAAGACAATAGATCAAAATCTCTTCAAATTTGCAGCTAGTCCTAAAGGTGATTTACTTTTTTATAAATTAACGTTGGTGACCTTTTTCCAAGGTAAACGGTCAGCAAAACTTTGGGTGTGGTTTAGATTTAAGCTGTATGTTCCCATGTCGTGTGAAAATGTGAAAATCCCAACTTTCACACTTTGTCATAAAATGGCCTCCAAACTGAAGGCCCAATGGCCTTCCCATAAAAAATGTAGCCTTTGTCTTTTTGAAAGATATGTTTTGTGCCCAGCAGCTCATCAAAAATGCAATTCTGGTTTGTGGGCTGTTGATGCAGTGCAACCCCCAGCCCCCCCAGAGCTGAGAGCTCTGTTTGCACGCTCACATGCAAGCTTATAGTCTCAAGCTAGCATTAGCGGCACAAAAATAATGGCGTGCAATGTTAGATCAATCCAGTTTTGATCTAGATTGAGCCAGAATTGCAATTCGCTGCAGTACGAATGTTGAACGCTCATCATTTCTCGCATGTCTAAGTGTGAGCGGGGCAAGGTTGACACACACACACACACACACACACACACACACACACACACACACACACACACACACACACACACACACCCCCGTGACTTTGGCACGCCCATTTCAGTAGCTGCGCTTTTTCAAGCATCTGGCTTTCTGATCCAATGCGATTTGAATAAAAAAATACTCAGAAACACTGTTTTAAAGTTGAAGTTTGGGTTTATTTAATTGATTGTATAAAAATAACATTTTACAACCTTTAACTGATAATCAACATCAACAGTTTTAATCATTAATTATTTTATATAGACCCTCTATTATGAGAAAAATGCTCCAAGAACATGTTAAAAACACAAAAAGACCGTTTTCATTGGAATGAGTCTTGAATAATGTTCAGTTCACTGCACCACTGTGACTCAGCTACTGTCGGGTGAAGAACTGTGAGACGAACCAGAATGCCTGGAAAAAACCTGTGCATGCAATTGGAAAACATGCAAACCGCAGCTGGAATTTGAATGAGGTGAGAGCGCTAACCACTACACCACCGTACAGCCTTCTGTTGTAGAATCAAACTTGGGAAAATTGCTTGGTGTCCAAGAATAATAAATAACCTTCAAATAAAAAAAAAAAAACAACTTTGAGCTGAAATATGACAAATCAAAAGCCTGAACAAAAGGAAGGCGGAAAAGAAAATCTGACCATTTTTTTCCTATAACCTGTGGTTCCTATAGCCTGTGTGCTTTAGCTTCCCTTTTATTTCCAATATAATTCCTGAGCCAACCTTTAACACATTTCAACATGTCAAATCTAATCAAAAACAAAAATGTCTGTGTTGTAAGATAAAATAAATGTACTGCAATAGAATCCCATATTAAAAGAGCAACGTAGCTGCGTTCACACCGAATGCCATTCGTGTGGCAGAGGCGGCCAATGTCAATGTTAGGTCAATGGCAAAGACACAATCTGACATAATGTAGTGTATTTTGAGCAACAGGCGCAGCATGAAGGTCTGACAGCAGCGCAATTTGATCAGTGCGGCGCCATTTGGCTGGCGTGCCGCGACAGGTCAGAGTTCACATTTTAAGCTTTGGTGAGTTATTGCATCATGTCGACCAATCAGGGACTCAACTTTGGGCATGTGACTTTTCACTGACAGCGGGTAAAAAACACATGCACTGTCAGTCCATTCATATTCTTAACCCGCTGTATCCCTTTCCGGGCAGCGGGGTTCCTGGAACCTGTCCCAGCTACCGTTGGGCGAAGGCGAGTATACCCTGGACAGTCTGTCGCAGGACCCACTGAGCTGCAGCTCACGCTCGCTGTGCTGGCTCCTGGGAAGTGATCTGGCGGCCAGACAGAGAGCCGCTGCTGGATGGAGAGGCAGTCTGCTTGGACCTCCAGAACTTTGTGATGTTTTTCTTTTTCATAGAGACGATTATAAAAAAGGTTCCCTCATGTTTTTGTGATTTTACTTGTGCTCTCTCGAGTTAATGCGGGACAGCCCAAACGTCGGTCAGAGAGAGATGGAACCACAGCGGAAGCTGCCATCCCGATACAGTTCTCGCTGCCGGAGTGAAGCTTACTATGCCGGAATAATCTCTGAATGATGTCATGAACTCAAACGTGGAGATGGGATCCCAGATGTTTCTGTAGAGCTCTCTTGTGTTGAGTTCATCAGTCTTTATCAGAGTATAGAAATGCTACGAGAACTACGCTATCCTCCCTCCTAAGATCAGGTGTGACAAACAGCTTCTTGATAATGTTTAGAGCCCAAGTCATTCAATGCTTTTTCAGCAGAGTTCTGAATGAGATAAGATGAAGTCTGCATGATTTGAAATGTTGGGATTTTTCCACAACACAGGAAAATACTCTTTTTATTTGAGCAATCTTCATAAAATGTCACACACTCCACCAGCTTATGTCAAGATCCATTACCTGTATCAGGGAAGTGGACGGAGTGACGGTGACGTCATCCATAGAAAATTGCCTACCTCCAGTCCAACCAAATGAGGTCAATTTAGTTGGAATTTTTTGCAATGCAAACACTGCTGTGTTGGAGCCAGATGACGTCAGGAAGCAGTGATTGGTCAGTCTGAGTCATCGTTTCTACGGCAACCATTCTGGCCAGTGAGCTTGTTGGAGGTCCACACTCCTATATTGAAAGCAGGCTACACAAAATCTGTCAAATGTTTCAAACATTTGCCGTGGGGGCCAGCGCGGTAGCACATGCTTTTATTAAGGCTTCTGATTGGTCAGATTAGAACTTTAATAACTTACAATAAAAATAAAATATCAAGAAAAAAAATGAGGGTTATCAAGAACATGTTAAAAGGTAGCAGAGACTGGATGGTTATTCTGACAAATAGAATGACTGAATAGCTGTTTATTTCCCTACAGAACTCCGGGATTTTGGCTTGTTGGAGCCAGCAGATACTTCCTGTTTGGAATGTGAGGAGGCGGGATAACTCAGTCCAGTTCTTATTCACAGTCAATGGTTGTCACGCTGCTTCTCATCCATCTGCTCTCTCTACAAACACTTAAATTGACACATGATGTGGGAGTGGCTGTACTGTAGCTAACCCACCGGAACAAACAAAGCTTTCAGTATGTTGCCCAAGGAAACGAATGTGGGATTTTGAAAGCCAAGAGTCAAACCACCCAGATGTCTGCTGTGAGATGACTCAGCGAACCACATGAACCTGGTGTTACGACCCCAACATAGCTCAGGTCTAGGGGTAGACAAAATGGGGTCAGACGTATTTTTGACATTCAGATCAAGTTTTCACCCGTTTTTTCATAGGGCTCTCCTTCCTCATTTTTTTTATGTAAAGCATGGTGCTCTCCTTAAGTCCGTAATGTCGCCTAACCGACGGTTACTAAAATCTACATGTATATTTACCTAATAAAGTGATTTACACACGAGTCAACTTAAAGCACAAAAAACCTGCTGCACTTTTTATCTTGGTCCTTCCTTGACGTTTTAATCCACATTTCATCCGCCGTTTTTTTCTCTATTACAGCAGATTTTAAAAAATGAAAGCCCCGCCCCGTTGCCTCACGGATTCGACCAGAAATGTCAGTCAATCAGATCAACCAGAAATGTTATCAGTTATCAAATACGCGCCCTTCGAGATGTGACGCCATAGTTTTTGCAAAATCAACTCCTTTTTAACCACGTATGACATGGTAAACTAAGAGGCCTCATGTGCTTTTTCAATAACCCCAAAATGTACACGTCAGATGACTCAGTTAAATCCATTGTCAGAACTGTTCTTAGAGTAAGTTTAAAGCACGTTATCTTCTGCTGCATCGCAGTGCCTATAGTTTCTGTTCAGACGCAAAATGAGATAACTGCAAAATAAGTAAGTAAACTTACTTCTTTACACTGAATTTTATTTAGAAAGGAACTTGAATGTGCTGTTGTCAGATTAAAATAAATCGAAAATATTATATAGCCTGTTGAAAAATAACAGATTTGGGGAAAAAAAAATAAATACATGTTATAAATGGCCTAATGGCTGCAAAACTTTTTCTCAAATATGGAGATATTGCAGTTCTCAGTTTTATAGTAAGAACTGGACCAAATGGTTCTTTGAGGTTACAGGGCCCTGGTATAGCAGTTGCATTAATTTCAAAGTACACATACAGACTAAACATTACTGGCAGTGGATGCACAATGAGTCCATCGCAGACTGAACGCCTTGTCCACAGATGTCAAATGAAGCTAGAATTTTCTAAAATTACTCAATTGATGGGAAATCTGAATTAGTCTGCTCCAGATCTCAGTCCATCAAGGATTACGTCGTCTTTTGAATGGCTCTTTGAAATTACTCAGCCATAAATTCCATCTTTGAAATTTACTGCTCTGCATATTTTACAAATGCACAAGATGGCACTAAGGAGCCCTCAAATCAGAAGTTCTGCCGAAATCATTTCACTGGCACAACAGAAGTACTTAAGGAAATCTAAAGAAAAGGTTTTCCTCACTAAATTTCCTAAGTTTGGAATAACTAGTTTATTAACACCAGACAAAATAATTTTTAAAAAAAAGACAAAAATCCAGCTCAGAATGTTTATTCAGGTTAAAAGCCAACTCAGAAAAACCATCAAGGTGATTCAGAGTAATGTGACAGAAGCAAAGAGATTTAAAACATTTTCCAATCTTTCAGCAGGCAGATCAGAAAGGTTTAAGGCCTGCATCTGGAATGTTCCTCCAGGCTCTTCCTTTAGCTCTTGCTGCCCAGGGTGTGCTTGTCAAACAGGTACTCTGCCATCTTGTTGGTGTGAGCGTCCATGCGGGTGAGGTTGGTGATGTAGTCACCAATCTTCTTGATGGCCTCCACCTGTTCGTTCAGGTAGTGGGACTCCAGGAAGTCACACAGCTGGAAAGAAAAAGAAACTTCAGTAAAGATGCTTCAGGTTCCAGTTTAAAGAGGAGGAAATAACTGGAACCTACATGAGGGTCGTTGTGGTCAGAGGCCAGCTTGTGCAGGTCCAGCAGAGCCTGGTTGACGTTTTTCTCCAGCTGCAGGGCGCACTGCATGGCTTCCAGCCCACTGCCCCACTCATCACGCTCTGGTTTCTGTGGGAGCAGACACCATAGCAAGACGAATCAGCCAGAACCCAAAATGAAGAAACCTTTGGTTTCTAGGAGACCAGAGTCCATGTTCAGACCTTGACGTCCTGCAGGAAGATGCGTCCTCCTCTCTTGTTCTGGAAGGACAGCAGTTTGTCTGCGTGCTCCCTCTCCTCATGGCTGTTCTCCTTGAAGAAATGGGAGAAACCTGGAAGGGCCACATCGTCACGGTCGAAGTAGAAGGCCTGTGAGGGAGAGACGGGACGCAGACAGATGTTAGCAACATTCAGACATCGTTTTTTTTTTTACCAAATATTTATAGTATCTTTGAAAAAACTTGAGGAAACTGCAGTGTCGCAGATGTAAAGAAGCGACAGCTAGCTAAGCGTACCGAATATCTTAAAAGCGGGTGGGGCTTAAGACAACTTAAAGCAAAATAAAAGGAAACACGTCATAAATGATGATACAGTTGTCATGTTACTTATTTCTTACCATAGAGGTGTAGGTGTACGAAGCAAACAGCTCCATGTTGACCATTCTGTTGATGGCGGCCTCACAGTCGCGGTGGAAGTTCTGACGTACCTGGGACTCCATTTTAGCTGGTTAGTTTTTCTCGCTTTTATTAACAAAATGTGGTAGAAAAATAAAATGCCTTTAGGTAGCAGTCAAGTAGAGCAGGATTAAAGCAGCTGAAAGGCAGAATGTTCCAGAAAGGGACGCAGAAGAAGTTCCGTTCAAACACTGTTGAAGCAAGAACTCCTTTGAGCTTTCTTCCCGAGAATGAAGGAGGAGGGGAGCTGCTCCCTGTATTTATACACAGGGATGATCTCGTGACCAACATACGTCACCTTCGAATTTTGACCAATCGCTGAGCTCCTAAGAGAAGGGACAAAGAAAAACAACAGCTTTGACACAAAAACCTTTTTTTTCTTCCTCATGACTCAGAGATGTTTAAACTGATGATACCGCGTTACAGTGACAAAGCATTTTTAGTTTTCCAGGTAACAGTCGACTTAAACAAGTTTGTATTTGTCAAGAAACATTACAATGTGATGATTTCATGCTAAAATAATTATTTTAGATTCTTTTTTTAACTGAACCTTGTTTCATAGACTTAAACAATAATGCCTCTATATGTAGAGTGAATCAGATCTGTTAACTATGAAAAGTTTGTATCATTACATATGTGTAAACTACATTGCAATAATTTAATCTTAAGAAAAAAGAGCCTTGTTTCAACAGAAATGGCCTTTTTCCTGTCGTGCAATAAAAATTATTTTACAAAGAAAGTTTTTCAATAGTACAATCATAATTTGAGGGAAAACTTTTTGAGTGAATGGAATTTTTTTTCTTAAAATAAGAATTCTCGCTAAGACCATTCTTCTTACCCTGTTAGCAAGATTTTTTGCTTTTTAAAGTTTTTATTCATAGTTTTTATTATAATTTAAAGAAATTGTTCTTTCTTCTCCACATATTTTTCTCATCTTAAATCCTGTTTTAACTCATAGGTGCTTTTTAAAATTAAAAACAAGCTTTTCCTGTGGTATTAATCCAGAAACTGAGAATGATATAAAATCTTTACAAAACATTGAAACATGCCTGCTTAAATGTTGAAAACTGATTTTTTTTTTGTTCTGCACTGTGAAAAGGTTACCAGTAAACGTTTAGAAGCTTCCCAAAAACTAATTAAAAACCTTATTTTATTTAAAATGCATTGTTTTTTTTATTTACTTTTAAATATTCCTTTTCAACTTAACAGGTTATGTGGTACAAAACCAGAGTAAATATAATCACTTTTTGCTGTCAGACCCAGATTGATTGTTGAGAAACTTGATGTGGGATCGGCAGTCTTTATTTCCACATTTGTGATTTTGTCCTGATTAAGCTAAACATCCTCACATCCTTTTATGATGAAAGACTCCAGTGGAAAAAGCCACTTCTTCTTCTGCTAATATAAGATAAGAACATGATGTGTTTTAGGAACTGATCTCTGAGGATGCACACTGCTGACGACTGAATCATTTATGGCTTTCCACCTGATTCCCTGGGTCCATTTCCATGTAGTGACACTCCGTCGTCTCACTGCTTCCAGGTATCACCTCCTATATGAAGGCTTCACTGCAGATATCATCAAAACACATCGAGCTCATCTTGAAAAAGAGGCCCAGCTGTTCTGAAGACGTGGGAAAAACAGTTACGCTAAATCTGCAAAACGTCTCATTTCCCTTTGTATGCTTTACTTCCTGTCTTGCTCCTTTTGCACTTCTCTTTTTCAAAATGGCCGCTCACAGAAGCACAAAACAACGAGCTGGAACAAAGAAGATTTTTCGTTTGGTTTTATCTCCACTTCTCTCCAAATGTCACAGATGCATACATTTAGCTATTTTTTTTTTGCTTTGTCATGCATCACAGTCATCTTTAAGCAGGAGGTGGTTTTCCTGGGTCACAGCATGACTCAGCGTTTCACCCTCACATGATTCTGGCCCGTCTGTGAAGGAGCAGCAGGGAGGAGACATGTGACCGCAGTAATGTTTATCTCAGCAAAGTGCTGGCTGGAACTGGTTTGGACACATAACAAAGGAAAAAATGAACCTAAAACATCGTGTCACAAGTTACTTTTTATTACATTTACTGACATTTTATGCACAGATGTCTGGAATCACCTTAAACTAACTCTATGAAGGATTTGGTTCCTTTAAAGTTTGATAGCGTGCTCTCCTGCATGGGAGCTGCTCCTGAAAAATTGCATTCCTGCATTTCGTAAAGTTAAATGCTGTTTATCTTTCAGGTGTGTGAGGTTTGTCTGAGAGCTGCTTCCAGCTACACATAACAGTTTTCTCAGCTTGATGAATCAGGGCTTGTTCTTGTGTTTTCTTCTTGATCTAAAAGCCTTAACAAAGTGCTGTCATGTTTATGCAGCTACATCTCAGTTATTCAATTCAAGAAAGTGTATTAACAAAGGACTGATTTTCAGCTAAAAAGATATCTAAACAAAGCAGGAATTTTGTTGTTACAATAAAGTTAATTCCACAATGATCAAGATTTTATTAATCAAATCATTTCAGTACAGTAAAGTATTGCAAAGTCATGTATTCTAATAGCCTAATGAATGACCTACAGGTGTAGCTTGGCTGGGATCTTCTGTACCCAAAATGCAACTGGAAGATTCTGATAGAAAACAGCTCCTCATGAACAGAATCAGAACATATCATGTTTACCTGCAAACATTTACTGGTTTTAATTCAAGTGAAGTCTGAAACTCCAGGGAATCTTTTAGCATGAGTGATGATATAAACTATGAGATTTTAAGAGAGAAATCATTGAAAGAATGAGGTTATTTGACAAGTATTTTCTTCTTCAGTCTTCAGTTTTATTTATGTAGCCCAATATTTTAACACAGTTGTCTTCATGGGCGCTCTATTCAGGCCCTTGAAATTGGAGAAGTGCCCAGTCGGGAAACATGTTGATTAAAAGTGAAATGCAACTTACCAAAGTGAAGCTTAAGCTTCAGGTTTACTGTAGATGTTGGCAAATCTCAATAAAGCATCACCTGATGGTTTACAGTAGAATAATACAGATTTATGAGGTACACAAGTCAGTGTTTCACTTGAGTTTGTGTGGTTTTTGCAGTCATTCACACAACTCTACTAGACTTATACTGCATGTGTATGGATAGAACTAACACTGATGACTGAAACATTCATTACACATGGATGACACCTGAAAGGTATTTTAGATTTAAAAAATGGATCTAAACCACCCAGTTCTATTTGTTCTGAGAGAACTGAACAGAAAATGTTAACACTGGAATGCATCAAAAAAGAGAGAGGAAGTGGAAAAAGGAATGAATACAAAAAAAAAGCTTAAAATGGAAGCTTTACATCTACAGTATGTGGACTGCAGCAGTTATTTTAAACTTGATCTGTAAAAGGTCAAAGGTCATTTGGCTTTTACACCTTTGTTACATTTTAAACCTACGACAGAGAAGGCATCCCTGGTTTGTTTGCTGAAAACAAAATACAGTTTCTCTATTTTTATAGATTAAAAAAGAATATCCCTCCTGTGAGTTTTGATCATCTTCACTAATCACATGGTTCCAAAGTGAAGCCGCTTCTACAGCTGCTGTTTTGGGGCTTCTTTCCGACTGTCACTTCATGCAGTGGGGATCCACACGCTCTTCCACTGGACGGCATTCCTCCACAGGTCCTCCAAGAACGTTGGAGTGGGCTGAGTCCAGTCCACACCTGCATCCTGGTCTTTCTGGCAAACCAGCCTCAGGGTTTTCAGCGGGCAGGTGCACGTGTACTGAAGGTACTGGCATCCCTGCGGCAGGAACCCAGACAGAAGTGACAAACAGAAATGAGATGACTCTTGGGCTTTGTCATGAAGAGAATTCGATCCAACACTGCTTCCAGGAGGATTTTTCCAGCTCTCTTTAATTATATATGAGGACTCTGGTGTTCTGCTCTCACCTCAGCGCTCCCCCAGTACCAGATAGACCTGATGACGCTGTGATTAGCAAGAGCCACTGTCAGCTGGTCTCGATTTCCTGTCACAATGTTAACAAGCCCTGCTGGCAGGTCAGAGGACTGCAGCACCTGAGGGGATGAGCAGAGTGTAGCAGGGATGTTTTGGATCAAATCAAACCTCATTTTAACCAAACGTCTGTGACACTTTCTAAAATGACTGATATTTCTGAATATGTTCATACATGAGTATATTAAATCGGGGAGCATATAAACAGAGAGCTCTCAGCAATGTGTGTGTGTGTGGGAGGGGTGTCGAGGTTTCTCTGCGCGAACAGTCCCACCCAAAATCCAGAGGTGAATTTCTAATGAACTCTTGCCGTTCTACAGAAACTATGTCCTGGAAAACAACACAAGTTTGTTTGGTTTTTTTTTTATTTATCTTAGCCAAAAATCACCATAATCACCATTAAAAGGCCACTAGGAAGACTTTTGGAGCTGACTGGCTACACAGCAGCTCAGACTTGATGCTCCAGAGGGTTATAAAGAGGTGGGAGTATAGTGGACAGTATCCTTAGTTTTTATGATACAAAAGCTTTTACTTTCATATATTCTTATTACTTTTTATTGTGTATGTTGGTGAAATGTCTGTGAACTCTAATCTGATCAACACTTTAACATGTTGTTGTGCATGCAGCATGTTTCACTGACAATAAGAGCACATTCCATTCAGTTCAATGCAATTCTACTCTATTTTAACGGTTGGACGTTTACCTGAATGAAAGCTATGGTGGGCAGCGGACGCTGTTGGCTGGGAACCATTATAACTGCATTTCCTGTGGCAATTGCTGCTCCAAGAAGAGTCACCATGGAGAGGAGGGGGCTTTCATCAGGCAGGACAACCCCAACAACCCCTAGGGCTTCTGGGAAGGAGAGGGCGGAGCCTGACTTTGGTATAGGCTGAAAAAGAGGAGCCCCATGGAAGGAGAGGGTGAACTGAAATTACTTCATGGTCCCACCTGACAGTCAGATGAGAACACCTTCACGAGGCCTCACCAGAGATCCTCCCTGCACTTTGTCACAGTAAGCCGCCCACAGAGCCAGTCTGGTGATGCTTTGCTCCACGTCTTTGTCAGCCTCATCCACGGACACACCGGTCTGATTGCTAAGGGATGTGGCAAGATCCCGCCTCTTTGCCTCCACGCCTTTTGCCAGAGAGTGGAGCGCCAGAGCACGTGCAGACGGACTCTTCTTCTGCCAGCTGGAAGGAGAGTGGGATGTTCAGATAGTTTTCCCTCCAGGAGTGAAAAATCCACCTGGTTGCTGTTCAAGTTATGAAAGAACAGATGAGTCAAAACAGATGCTCCACCCTGAGATGAAGTGATGAGCAAACAGGGAGGCCTGACCCACAGCAACATGTCACTGTGTGTAACCACAGCCTCACCGATCAGCTGGAGAAACGCCCTAACACAGCAGAACCATGCAAAAACCAACTCTGTGGAAGCACATCTTTTCATGTTCAGAAATGTGAACATATGTTTAAAATATGTGGAATTTGACTCCCACATGGCAACATGAAGTCTTTTTTTTATGATTCACATCTGACCCAACAGAAATGACATGTGGAGTTCCCCAAGGCTCCATCCTGGGGCCACTTCTATTTAACATCTACATGCAAAGAACAACGATATTAGTTACCATGGCAATGCAGATGACATGCAGATATACATTAAAATGACAGGAGACCGAGGCCCTGTAATGACTGGGTGTGTCACAAAAAGAGAAACGGTTGGAGGTCACTACACAGCTTTAATCCATTCATCTAAAAACCACCAACCTGGCCAGAAAATTTGGTGTAGTCGTGGACACTGACCTACTTTTAGATAACCCTAGGTACAAACTGACCCAGTATATACTAGGCAGATGTCTCCAGTCATCTGGATCCAGTCTTTTGTCAGTTCTAGAGTCAAAACCAAACACGGAGAATCTGCATTCACCTTCTATGCTCCACAGATCTGGAAGAGACTTCCAGAAAGCCTTAGATCAGCTGAAACACTCAGTATTTAAATCCAGGTCAAAGACCCACCTGTTCTCAGCTGCATTTGATTTATTTGGATTCAAAAGTTTAAATCTGCACCCTTTTTTTAAGTTAACTGAAAATGAATTAATTTTAAACTTTAATTACATTTTTCTTTTAATGCTCACTCCTTTACTGTTTCTGTTTCTTTGAATTGTCGTCCATAAAATGTGCAACACAAATGAACTTGCCACATGAAGATCGACTGTCCCTTTAAATCACAAGAGAAGTTTCATGACCATCAGGTCATGTCAATAATTTACTCTGTAGGAGACCATCTAAGTTTGACTTTAAAACACTACATTAGAAGAAAAAACTATTTTTTAGAAACTCCAAAGCCTGGAAGAAACTAAACACGTCACTTTTGTGTTGAGTTTGTCAGAAATGAGTGAAGTTTCCAAGTTTAAAACTGTAAACCATCAGAGGATCAGCAGTTTTGTTTGTTCTGGTCTTCTGGACTGTTTTTACTGCTCTGACACTTTACAGCAGATGATAAGATCCGATAAGAAAATGTTTCCATGGAAACATCAGGTTGATCCAGATGTCCTGAAACTTGTTTTTTAAGGTTCATATTGAAGTATTTTTTAAAAGAATTGGGATTCTTAACACAAAATGATGTGGAAAAACATCAAACCAACCAGGATTTAAATTGAACCAAACTACAGTCAACTATAGTGATATGGTTGGACTGTTTTAGGGTGAAAGGTTAGGCTGGTGGTTGCTGAGCTCAGGGTTCACCTGCCTGAACACACCTGGTTCAGCTGATCCTCAAGCTCTGATACCTACACTCAGAAAACAGTAAACAGACAGCATGGAGGACCCACTCTGAGAAACAAACCATCAAAGACTTCACCACTTCTACAAAAACTCTGACATTAGAAAGCACAAAGTCAGCTGAAACCAAACAGGCTGGTGCTTTAAAGGAAATCTGCTGACACAAGAAAATGTCTTCATCTATGCAATTTCTGTAAGACTGTTCTAGAAGACTGATGTCAGGACCCTTTATGTTAGCCTTTGAGGACATCAACCAGCAACACAGAACAATTCAAACTTGTAATGAAGAACAAAGAATCCCTTTGGATCACCAGAAATAACTCCACCTGATGTTTTTACAAAAACTTTATTTGAAGTCTTTATTTTATCTTTGTAAAACCGAGCATCAACAGGTTTTATTATCACAGCAGTTAATTCTGCTTAACTGGGGCTCTGTCAACTAGAAAAACAAAGATCAGGTCTTTAGGGGTTAAATCCCTTCTCCCGCAGCACCGTTTCACTGCTTTCTGTCTGCCGACAGCAGGAGAGCCTGATCTTTTCTCCTCGGTCAAAATTCCTTTCTAGGTGGTTGTTTGCGTCAACGTTCTAGGGCTGTCAACGTTAAAACACGGGATTATTTTTTTATAAAATTAACGCATAATTATTTATTAACGCAGATTAATTACACATCAGAAGCAATGCCACTTCGGGTCTGCATTATTCCACTTATACCGTGGTCACTTCTAAAGGAAATAAATATTCAAACAATTTTTAGTACTTTAGTTCTAGTTATTTTTTCACATACATGGTGCGGCCCGTTGTCACGGTAACACGAGAATGCATCGCTGGGCCAGCAGACCACAACTGCAGCGGCAGAGGAAAGTGATATATGTCCTGATCACCACGATAGGACCAGTAAAGCATTAAAGAAGCCTGCACAATGATATATAACATTTGAGCTATGTGACCGGAACTACTTTTTAAGGTGCACATCAACACCCAGCAGCCAATCAGATTAGAGTATTTACCCAGACCATTTAAAGTGCAGAAACAAAATGTTCTTTTCTAATGGCTGTATATCTGCATCTTTGCTTTCTTGTAGTAAAACTGCAGACATTAAAGTCTTTAGGGTTCTCCCTATTTTACTGTTGATGTGTTTTGTGCACAAAAATCACTGTGAGAGTTGAGTTAACACTTTACAAAATAAAACATTTAAGACAATAAAAATGAAGGAACGATGTTCTCTTTGGCCTTTTTTGGTTCAAAAGCAGCACATTGTTGTATAAAACGTATCTAGTAAAACACTGTGATTAATCGTGAACAATCCAAAAGCGTGATTTTTAATCAATTGATAGCACTAGTTTAGACAACCCAATAGAGACACTTTCTGTCAGTTTAAGGCATTTATAAAAGAGTTATTGATCCCGGAAGTCTGAATCTGTGAATATCTCACTAGCTAATTATCTTGCAAGCGAGATATTCACAGATCGAGTTATCAACCACGTGAACGGGCCCAATTTTCGATTATGTGATGGAATCGGGAGATCCCTAGTTCTGATCTTCGGCACAAAATTTTTTAAGAAACAAAAAAAAATCAATGTTCCAGTTTAAATGAATCAACAAATTGGGTCATATTTAAGTTTAAATGCAAATAATTTTTAAAGGACTTAAGTTCATAAATGGTGATTTAGGAGCCCATCGGCTTTTCCTCAGAGCTGGATTTTCCTACTGTTTCTATAAGGTTTCTTTTATGTCACAGTCTCTCACCCAGGTTGGACTTTGATGGCGGCCTCCACTGCATTACGGACATCTTTCCGGCCACCTTCTGGACAGAGCCCCAACACACTGCTGCACCCTGGTGATGGCATTGCAATACTGCAGCCAGACACTGATTTACAGGCTTTGCCGCCAACAAACTGCAGGTAGGACGGAGGAGAACTACGACAAACACAAAGCAGAATCCAATCATTTAAACTTGTTATTCATCTCTGGTTAGTTATGGGGAGAACAAACAGAAATTACCTGGTAGGGTCAGGAATGATTGCTGGTGACGCCTTTGTGCCAAACTTTGAGTAATCCAAGGAAACAGGGGATGAACGAAGAGGAGGAGAGTAGATGGATGGATGCAGGAACTGGTACAGACCCTGTTGGAGAAGACATGACATAAAAATACAGAACAGGAATCACAGAAAGTAGAAGCCCGTGTCAGAAAGTTTCTCTAAAAACATTTTACTGTTGAAGTAAACTGAATTTGAGTAAACTATCCTGTTTTCCGTACCATAAGGCGCACTTAAAAGCCTAAACTTTTTTCAAAAATCGTCTGATAATCCGGTGCAACTTTTGTGTTTACCAAATTCCAAAGTCTGAAAAACTGCTTGTGTGACTTTGGAAAGTGCTCTGCTGGACTCACTGTCAGACCATTTCTCACTGACACAGGAGTGGCGAGCACACGGATGTGTGCGTTGTGTACATGCACGGCTGCGTGCCACACGCCACCCAGACAACTTGCCAAACTTTACGCACATTTTTCCAGAATGTTAGCTGCACGTGACTCTCTGCAAGAGCCACTCGTATTCGGCCCTGCTGATTTAGTGTTCCATCACACTCCACGAGGTCCCCTTCAGGCCTGAAGAAAAAGGTCCCCGGTGCCACCGGAGGAAAAGTGAAACAGAGCGCAAGTCTTTGTTTGAGGGGGAGATGGACGACAGAAGGAGCACAAACTGTTACTAAGACTGGGATGCAGCGCCGGGTGAATTACACCTCCGTATGTGAATGGATCGTGGAAGCTTTAACTGTTGTCCGAGTTTTTGCTAAAGCCGGCATCTTTGCCTAACAACCGCCTGGCAACGAGACTGACTCTGACAATGATGAGAGGGAAGCCGCCGTGACTGATTACACAGCTGTCTGATTCAAACACCGAAGATGTTTTGCAGAAGAAAATTGATTAAAGTTAATGTGAGTGGACCGTTAAATAGTCAAATAAAGCTCATCAAAACTCACTAGCTTTTTTCAGTTATTTTATAACACGACGCACCTTGTGTATGGATCGAGTACAGAAATAGACCCCATAATTATGGTGCGTAAAATACGGTATGCAAAGCTGTTGAGTTTGTATCTGGTGTTTTCTTTTCCTTCGAGGAAAAGAAAAAGACGCTCAATGTTTAAGCGTAAAGACTCAAAATCTTCTGTCTCATTTCATGTGTCTCTGCTTTACAACAACAGTTCAACGATGACATCCGAGCTTTGGTCCTTCATCTGCGGCTCACCTCCTGTCCTCCGTCTGTGCAGCTGCCGCCGTCTTTGTGAGTGCAGACGGGCAGACACGGATCCAACACGGAGTGAGAATTCACCCACACCGAGCCCACCGACAGACTGAGGAGGACAGCAAAGGTGTGAAGAGCATGGCAGTAAACAGACACGCTTCCAAGCTCCGCCCTGCGGGTTTCTGAGTCAAACTCTTTCAAGACCCACTCCAATGAAAACGGCCTTTTCAATATGATCTCTTACAATGATTTAAACAAAGATTTAAACTGTATTTCTGAATATTTCCTTATTCAAATTATGAGAAGACAAAAACCTGTGGTTTGACAAAGCTCATGTTTCTGATACAGAAACTTAAATGGGCCACAAGCCCCCTGCTCCACTCCATTCTAATGCATCCACGTGCAGACAAACAGATGCATGCACGTCTTTGTTTTCCACGTCTAAGCTGAGGTCTGAACCGTACGGCTGGATAGATAATTTTGTTGCTCCGCTGTTAGATTGGAGTGTGAGGGGCTGTAAGTTAGCGGGAGATAGTGTAAATAAAGGGATGATGGGATATCCACGTAGGGTTACTTCCACGCCAACAATTCCACCCACAACTCAAAGGGGAATTTCCAATGAGCTCCTGCCGCCCTGCAGAAAGTATGTCTTAAAAAACAACACAGGCTTTTTGATTTGGCTAAAAACAGAATAATCATGATTAACAGACCACTGGGAATACTTCTAAAATAGACCAAAATAAAGCTGGAGTGGGGTGTTCAGGCACCTGCTCGGCTGAATTATGGGTTTTGGGGGCAAAATGACAGAACTGCTGTCATTTCTTACAACATTGATAGAAAAATATTTTAAAGAGAGAAAAAATTGATAGTTTAATCAACAATAAATATCACTAAAGATTTCTAAATGACGCATAACAGATAAAAGGTGACAAACAGACACAAAATGAGGAGAAGAGGAAAAGAAAATCATGGTTTTGTGTTTACTTCTTGGCGGTCTCCAGAGCCAGAGTGAGGTCTTCAGTCCAGATGGAAGCTGCCAGGCCATGAGGACTGTGGTTCCCTAAACACCACAGAGGTCCACAGGTGAACCCAACAGTCTATTCAGCTTCAGTATTTTCAATTTTAACCAAACAGAAGTCAGGCTGCAAAAACAGAGATTAAAGCTCAGTGTAAACCTGTACTTTTAAAGAATGACCGATCACTCCAGGACCTGTACTGCCCCCTACAGGTGGATTCATACATTATAACGTTAGATCAGTATTTTTAAACATTTGAGCCAAGGTACGCTTTTACTTTGATATTAAAAAAAAACCAAAAAAACACAACAACCAGAAATGTAAAAAAAAAAAAACAATAAAGGAAATGATGTAGTCGATCTTAACAATAGATAACAGTAACATACCAGTCTTTTATGATCTTTCTTAAATTCTCAGTGTGAAACCCGGTTCTGTTTGGATCAACGCAGAGCTGATATCCTGATAATGCTAACTGTTTTTTAGGCCAATAAAATGAAAGTGATTAATTTCCCTCAGCACCCCCGATCATCTCTCATGATGCATTGGATGAAAAACACTGGATTGGCTAAGAGGTTCAGATTTTGAAAACATTAATATTTTTGGGAAATGTACCCACAAGTCACACATTTAAATATACAACGTCCAACAAAAATATACGAAAAAATTAAATACAAAAGGAAATATAATTTATTTTTAGATTAAAAGGAGCGACACTGATTTATTTCTCGTGGAAAAACTCCAGACAGAGAATCTCTAAAAACCTCGACACGTTTCTGTGAAGCTGCAGTTCTGCTTGACGTAACGTTTGGAACAAAGTTCAGCTGCGGCGGGGCCGCCTTACCCAGAGCTACTGCCTCTTTGTGACATCTGAAGGTCATGAGCGGCAGCAGAGGTCCAGGAGCCGGGCTGACCACACACGGCGAGGCGGGGGCCGCACCGCACAGCACCGTGGGAGGGTACTGAGCCCCCGATGGGGGGGCGGCACAGGACTGGATTAACTACAAAGAAACCAAAAGAGATCCCATGCCTTTGTGTTTTAATTCACTGATTCCAAATTATTCATTTGTACAGACAGATGAATCTGTTTACGGCTGGTGTGTGTGAATGGTTGATAGCCGGATTTCAACCAGACATTTGTAACTATTAGAATTGACTGGAAACATACTGTTTTCTGTAAATAAAGCTATATTATCATTTCATTCAACAGATGTTACTTTGACAAAAATCTTGTGAATGTCATGTCCAATAAAAAAGAGAAAAAACTTTTTTAAAATGTCATTAAAAATTAAAAATTTCGTATAGCTGGACTTCAGTGGAAGGGGAGTGGCCTTCCGACAAGCTCACTCATGATTGGTGAGAGTGGTTGCCTTAGAAATGTTGACTCAGATCGACTCGGACCGATCACTGCTTACTGTCAACATGGTGGCGTCCATATCGAGAAATAATGATTTAACTTAATTTGGCTGGAACTGGAAATAAGCCATTTTCTATGGGTGACATCACACTCAGTCCAGTTCTCTTATACAGTCAAAGTTTGCACAGACCTTGGATGTGTCTAGTTTCAAGTTTTCTGACCCACCGTAGCCCCCTGCTGTTGAGCCTCTTGCACTGCAGCGTCCACTAGGCTGCGGTCCGCCTCATTCTGAAGGGAAACGCACTTTAACCCAGTCAGGCGCAGCTTCAGACGATCCACAAAGTTATCATACACACTCTCCTGCACGCACAACACCCAGTGCACCTGAGGGAAGAGCACAGGGAGAACTCTGGAGCAGACTGCAGACTACACAGAAGAACATCTCATCCGTTGCTGCATTACCTCACTCTTCTTCTTAAAAGCTGCCTCTATTACTTCATCCACAGCACTGTTTATGTCAGCCGACTCAAAGATGATAAAGGGACACGTGGCCCCAATGCAGGGGGACACAGAGACAGGAACCCCCAGCCCTGCTGAAGCCTGAACCAGTGCCAGTCCATCCTGGAGAACAGAAACATCAATTAGACGGTGGAGTCAGCTGCAAAAATTGAATTTCCCTCGGCTTTGAAATGACACACACCTGCTTGTTGCCGCTGTAAGTGACATAGCGGATGTTGGGATCCTGAGCCACTTTGACTCCGAGGGTGACATCACTTCCGGTTAAGACGTTAAGAACCCCAGCAGGAAGCCCCGCCACTGAGAAAAGCTGTGACAAGAGGAGAGCTGGGGGTGCGCTGCTCCGCCCAGGAACAACAATCACAGAGTTACCTAGAAAAAAAGAGACCAGCAGTCAGTGATACGGAGGTCGAGGGGGCGGAGCCTGCAGGTGTGTGTGACTCACCCATGGCAAGCGCTGGTAGGACTTTCAGCATCAGAGAATAGATAGAAGAGTCATCAGAGGTTACAACTGCCACCACACCTGGAAAAAACGACAACAAAAGAGTGTCAAACCTCCACAAACTCACTTTTAAAAACACAGACTAAGACTCACTCACCAAGAGGCGACCAGCCAGAGATGAGCGTGTCCCTGAGCTGAGCCCAGCTGCTGTAGAACTGCAGAAGTCTGATCAGGGATGGAGGCGAGCACGCCCTCACACAAAGCTGGGAAAGCTCTGACAAGCACTGACCATGCAGCCCAAGAACACCCACCAGCCTGACAGCAGAGGACAGGAAGGTCATGAGAGGGAGGCTCCACGCAGAGCAGCTCTGTGGAACTGGTTTGCACAGACCTGAGCAGCACTTTGGCTCTTTGGTAGCAGCTCATGAGGCTCCACGACTTGTATCCGCTGACAGCAGAAGAGGCGCACAGGGAAACGTCGCCCTCTTCAGCACACAGCACGCTACACACTTGACCACCTGGTGGAATCCGCAAAAGAGGAATTTCTTTTAGCCACCAAAAAATAACATACAAATTCTGTTCATTCACCCAGTTAGCGCTTACCTTTAGAGTCGAGGACAGAGAGGCTTTTTCTTTCTGCTAAATGAACAAACTTCCCATCAATGTAGAATCCTAGAGAGCAGGAATGATGATCCAGCCAGGCCTGAGGAAGAAGCAGAGCAGACAAAAGCTCATTCAGATCATAACGCCGTCTCATTCATCAAAAATAGGAACTCAGAGGAGCTGTAATCTGTCCTAATCTAGGGTTTTGTCCCATTAGTTGCATTAGCTTCAGCTGAGTTAAGTTATGTTCATGTTTTGAATATGGTATTAATAAAGTAGGAATAGTTTAATTTGAACTAATATTATTGCTTCAACCAGGCAGATGAAGGACCACATATTTTTAAAAAGAACACTTTTTTGACCACAATGTGTAACATGAAGCAGATAAACAGGCTGATAAGATTATAGAAAGGACACCAAACAAAAAAAAATCAATGTTAAAGACAAAATTTCCTTGGCGGGCTGGTAGGACGCCACCCCCTGTTTTAATGGTTTTTTGGTAGCTTATGTAAAATTTGTTAAAAATTTACAAGCAGGAAGAGCAAAGTGCAGAGCTCAACATGTCCAGTGAAAACTACAATGTAACAAGAATTCACTAGCAATCAGTTCAATGTCCTAAACAAAACAACAGTAACAGACTTCATAAGATTTTATATGTGATAAAAATGACAGACTCACGGTTTCAATTATTACATTTTATATTAAAATAATGTTTAAATAGAAACATGTTTACAACGTTTCTGCAATGCCTCTCAGAAAGGTTTTTTATGGATTCAATTTGGTTTAAAGTGTGTTCCTCACATGGTGTAAGTTTACATTTCAGCATCTACTTACAAGTTCTACCCAAAATGCATCACTCCATGCCGCATTCCGGAGAACACAAGGCTGCAATTACCGTTAAAACTTCATCTATGTGACTTTCCAAAGATGTCCGACATAAAAAGGTTCCACTGCAAACTTAGAAAAACATTAAACTTATTTTATTATGTTGTAAAAATGGAAAATAACGGGGTTTTTTTAAGGGTTCAAGTTAAAGACTCAATAAAAACGGTTTAGAAAAATATGTAGTAATATTACTAACAGTGGATGAATTGAACTTTAATTCTGTGCAGTTAAATGGACTCACATGCTCGTCGCGTGACAACTGGTGGTCAGGCAGGTTACGACTCCTGACCTCGGAGGAAAACTGACATTTGTGGGTTATTTGACACTTTACCTGCGCGGTGGCTGTGGAGGAAGGGGCAGCGGGTCCGCTCTCCATGCTTCGAAAAATCGTCAACACTGTTTCAGTGGTTGCACCGCCGGCCATGCTACAGTTAGAAGAGTGAGGCACGAGGCAACTCTCAAGAGATGCTCAAATGTACAAACAAACAAACCCAATGTCTAAAACAAATCAATCTTTTTATCACTGATGGGTTGATACAAATTATATCGATGTTTTCATGAACACTACTAAGAAGTCAAACGAACTACAAGATGCTAGCTTCCTGCGCCGGATACGTCACTCCTACCAACTTCCGGTCCATCTCACATGCGTAACACAGCGCTTTCAGTCCACCCAGCCACTGATTTATCACCATTTAATATGTCTTTTTGCTCTGTTTTCTTTTTGGTAATGCCTGAACAGTGTACGGAAGGTTTAAACTTTACATCTTTATCTTAACTTTAATTTGATTTGACCGCGGATCCGAAACAAGAAAGAAAGAAAAAAGAAAAAACGGTTAAACAACTTTTACTGCAGTTTAAAGCATTTGAGATGTTTCCAAAATTTAGCTGAAAAACCAAACTACTATTACTAGGATTGTTGTTTTTCTTCGGCTTATCCCATCAGATGGTTTACTGGGATAGTTTTATGAATAATAATGTAGTAAAACGTTTTATTTTGATTAAAAATGTTTACTATATTGCAGAATTTTAATCACTTTTTTTAATTATTATTTTTTGTTTATCATGATTGCATGTGCAAGCTAAAAGGTTCTGTGCATAAAGCCGGCTATCTTGATCACAAAAACGAATTAGTTTATAAATCCAGACTTTTAAAACTCTATGACCTTGTTGATTTTTTCTCTGCCCAAATTCTAAACAGTTCATACAACACATGTTGCCACAGAAATACAAATTATAAAAATGCAAACACAGGTTCATTCTTTCTGGCCTGTGTTAAAGCCATGTTTGTCCCTCATTAATAACATACACTAACTGACTCATGGCTCATTTCCCTTCTTTGAAAAGCCAATTTGATTAGGTTGGGAATTCAACTAAAAGATAAATAAATGTTGGATTGTTTCCATGTTTTGGGAAGTTATGGTCAGGAGTTCTGAATATTTCCTTTCATCTGCCAAGACTGTTTTGTAATTTTCCAACTTTTTTTTATTGATTTGCTTGTTTGTGACCCCGGACACATTTTTGTTTTCTACAATGACTTGTGGGGAAGGAAATCATGGACGCACACGTGAACACGGAGCTATTTTGACAGCGTACCACCAAGAGGCAGCCGAGATCGCGCCGTAAGCACAGAGAAGTGCGGAGAAATGTATGCTTTGTATGGATCAGCGGGAAACCTTTTTTAACTGAGGACGACTTGTTGTTTCTAAAATAAATGGAACCCTAGTTAAAACGTCCTCAGAGAGCTGGACAAAGAGCTGCCGTTAAAGAGACGCCACATCGTTGAAAATGCCGCGGAGAAAGGTGGGACAGCATCACGTCATAGCTAATGTTAGCCGCGCAGAGGTAAAAATGCAAGCCTGTCGTATTTAAAGGCTGGGAGGGGGGCACTAGAACATTTTGTCATTTTAAGTTTGCAGATTTTTAAATCATACCGCTGATGCTGGTATTGTGAATACTCAACCCTAACTAATGAGTACATCTTAGCCTTTATTTATAGATTTTTTTTCCGTGGTAAACGCAGTTCGCTGCTTTAAATGCTTTGCTTTTTCAGGTTTGACCGGAAAAAGGAGAATGAAGGGGAAAGCTGGTAACCGTTGAAAAGCTGTGATAACGGTTGCTCGCGTAAAACAAGGGAACAGGCTGTTTGGTCCAAAACAACGCTGTGATTGGTCAAACTCGAACTCTGCTTTGTGCCTATTGGCTGATTCATGAGATCCCGCCTTTTCTTGAATTTAATTGGCGGTATGCAAATGAAGGCATCAGCTAATGTTTTGAGGTTGTCAAATGTGCGCCCACGACGTGCTGCAGAGAGTCCACTTAAAAAGAAAGCACGTAAATAAACACTAAAACAGCACATTAAGTCTTGAGAACAAGTTGACTTATTCTTTACGCTTTGATTAATCGTTTTTAAAAGTTAAGATATTTTCTCATTATTTAATGTTTTTAGCAGTATAGAGTAATGTAAATACTGGTAAAGTCCCACTTGCCTTCCACCACAAACAAACAAAACTAAAAGCTGAACTGTGAGAAGCTATTTGAAAGCATTGCACACCTGAACTACACACTGCCTGTATCTATTGAGAGATATTTCTGCTAAACCTTTTTGTGGCATTTAACAATTATCAGTTGTGATGGAGGTTCAAGAGCCTTTTCTGGTGGGTTTAGTGATTGGGTTTTATTTTGTAGATATATTGACTGCTTGGTGACATATAAAACTCCTCCATCCTGAGTTATAGCTGAATTGAAAGGAAAAAAAGAAACATTGTGAGTTGAAGTTAATCAAAACAGTGGAGAAGGGGGTCTCAAAAATGAAAAAAATCAGTGTGAATCACTCTTCATTTTAAAAACCCAACATTGGTCCATTTCATCCATCGATTGGTTTTCCTTTTAAGTGATTTTTAGTTGTATTTTTAAACCAATAGGAAGTCATTTTAGTTTTACTTTTGTGTGAGAAGTCATCATTTTGGTAATTAAAGTTCTTCCTTTGTTCAGATTATGTAAAAGCAGTCTTTTCTTAACTGAAGTATTTTGAAAAACAAACAAAAAAAGATATTTATTCTAATCCATTGTAACTGAGTTGATTTAGTGTATACATAGATTTTGCTTTGGCTTTGTTCACACTGGAAGGTACATCAAATAAAGCAGTTCTTTTTTTTTCCCCAGAGAACGGCGGGCAGCAGCTCAGACGGGACGGAGGATTCAGATTTTTCTGCAGACCTCGAGCACGCCGAAGCCTCTCAAAACGCCCGGCGGCGGAGCAGTGCACGCCTGACTCGCTCCTCCCTGCGCCTCAGCCAGAGCTCACAAGGTAGTTCTGGAACGTTTGAACAAATACTCACGGTGTGATCGACATATTCCACCTTTTACATGGCTAAGAAGGGAACTTAGTCTTTCACATATATCAGGTAGTCTTTATTTTTTAGGAGTAGAATAAAAACAACACAAACTAGAGTTGAATTGCAGATTCAAACATTTACTCTCTGTTGCTCAAATGCTTTTTCCTTCCAGGAGTCCAAAACTGAGTCAACAGAACATTTCTCTTATGCAATTTTAATGTTCTTTTGTCAGAAAAACAGCTTGTTTTGTGATATTTTTTTTCTCTCTTGACATAAGTTTGATAATTTTCATTCAGATCATGTCTCACCCTGCAGAGGAGGTGATAAACAGTTACCTAACAATATATCCATACTGTTTTACTTTCTTTTTTTCAGTTATTTAATGTCTTAAAGTCCCATTCAGGTCATCTTTTGATCTATTTTCAAAGCGTCCTCAGTGGTCTTTTAATTATTATTATCCAGTTTCTTGGCAAAATGACCACAAAAAAACCCAGTTGTTTTCTAGGACATAATTTCTGCAGAGCAGCAGTGATTCTTTAGAAATTAATCTCTGGGTTATGGGTGGGACTGTTGGCAATGAGTAAGCCTGGTAGATCATCCTATATTTATATTCTCCCAACGGCTTTCAGCCCCTCACTACCTCAAGCTAACGTTAGCGGCACAAAAAAATGGTGAGCAATATAGGAGCTGTCCAGCTGTCCAGTTTTGGGCCAGGTACCAGTTCAGACCAGGAAAACAAATACATACATGGATCTATTTGTCTGCAAGTGGATGCATCAGCATGAAGCGGAGCAGGGAGCACGTGGCCCCGCCTGTTATAGTTTGTATGTAACAACTTCAAGCTTTTTCCAACAACATTTTTTTGTCTGCTTCCGAGTCACAACAATTTGAATAAAGAAATACTCAGAAAGGCAGTTTTAAGCTTAATTGTATTCATAAATGTTCTCCATCATAAGAAAAACGTTACAAAAACATGTTAAAAACATTTTAAAAAACAGTCTTTAACCACGACTTGCTATCTTTTTTTCACAGATTTTTGAGAAAATTAGGAACATCTTTGGCCTTTTTTAATCAGTCACTAAGAAAAAGTTGACTTCCTTTTTGCTTTAGATGAATAAGGCATCAACAAATCTTTTGATGATCTTTTCTTTACTTAACATTTAAAATAGTTTAGTTTTTCAATAATATAAGGTGTTCTTCTTAACTTAAATGTATTTTATTATGAATGTGTGCTTTACGGTGGCTCTTCTTGTCTGGAAACTACAGAGAGTTTCTAGACCCCCCTACTTTAGCCATTCTTGAGCAGCTATTGTATATGGGCAGCCATAAAGCATGAATGGACTGAGACAGCCAAACCTCCCCCACCACACACACACACACACACACACACACACACACACACACACACACAGAAATACACTACCACCCCCTGTTTGACCTCCTTCTCCTGCCAGACAGGGATTTGCTGCTGAGGCAGAGAGGCAGCAACA
Organism: Oryzias celebensis; assembly: GCA_014656515.1. Taxonomy (NCBI): domain Eukaryota; kingdom Metazoa; phylum Chordata; class Actinopteri; order Beloniformes; family Adrianichthyidae; genus Oryzias; species Oryzias celebensis. The sequence goes on from BNCR01000008.1 coordinate 22,153,999, forward strand.
CTTCATTTTGCTTTTTGTTCCTGAGAGAACTTTGCTGCAGTCAGACTTTAGTCTTATCCAAATAAAGCTGACTGCCGGTTTTGGTTTCCTGCTGTGACCGGATCGGTTCTTGGTGAGTCTTGCAACCCTTTGCAACAAGTCTTCATCGTCATACTTGATTGTGGTGTTTGTTTCCAAAAACAACTTGGTTAGCAGATTTAAAGAAACCGGATCCAAGATTAAAGTACGTTTTTTTTTTGTAAGTGATCGTGTTTCTCCTGCAAAGATGTAGTGGGTTTAATCCTTGCAGCAAAAGGTTTTTTTTTTTTCCCAAAATACTAGTTTTTTTCATCCTCCAGATTGTAGATATTGGAAAACATGCAGGTTTATTCCTGTTTGTCTCCCCAAAGATGGCAACATGATCGCCTTGTTTCCTGTCTTCTAGAAAACTGTAGATCAGCCCGTGGTCTGTCCTCTGCTGCTGGGGCTCCAGACGAAGGCCCAGACGCAGCTGCAGACTCCGCAGCACCGGCTTCCGTCTTCTCCTCCGGCCGAAGGATCACACGCAGCCAGCAGGGGGCGAGCAGCTCCACAGCTAAGAAGTACCCGCTGCGACGAAGCCGCTCATCAGGCTCGGATACTGAAGCTAACGGTGAGACTTAAGCGCTCTGTGAACGTGACAGCGATGATCTGAGCATTGCTCCTCCATGTGTTGACCTTGCTTCTGCCCACTGGGCTGAAGCTGTAAACAATGCTGTCACAGGGAAGAATACAGAAGAAAAGCTGTGACTAAAAAAGTGAGAAATAAATCTGCAACATCACAGGAGATGCAGGAAAACGTTGAAGAAAGTGGAAATGAGAGACGGGATGCTTCAGCCTTTCATCCGGCTGATGTCAGAAAGCCTGTCTGTAATCACAGAGTGTTCCTGATCATACAAACCTCACAAGCGTCAGGTGGGATCCTGCTCCAGTGTAATGTCAGAAGAGTTATAGAAAAAGTTTTAAACAGACTTTTTTGCTATCTTTACATGACAGTGAGTTTTAAAGTGGCCAGTTTCAAGTACTTTATGTTTCCATGAATTATTAGAACAAAAACAGTGTTTTTGTACTGTCTGTAAAGTCAGTAGTCTTTATCTACTCATCTTGTTGTGGTTTTACCATATTGTGAGTCAGAAAGTAATATGTTGTGACTTCACCAACTTTTATTTGTATAATTGACATTAATCTGGATTCATTTGAAGCTCTGGTGTCTGTAAACATTAGAAAATGAAATTGAGCTTGAGAATGATAGATCTTTATGATTCCAGTTGATGATTCTTAAGGTCTCACAGTCTTTTCATGCAGGGTTGTGCCACACATCAGATGAGCTTTAGGAGGAAAACAGCTGCTATGTCCAACTAGAGCTGAGCGATAGCGAATTTTTATATCACAATATTGTTTTCTTATATCAGGCGATAGCTATATATATGATGATATAAACCAAATAAATATCAGTCAAATGAGAACGCTCTGTGGCTCATTAGAGAAATGTGTCATCATCAGCAGGTTGTTTAGATTCAAATATATTTTTCCTTTCATATTTTGAACATAACAGATGCACTGAAGGACCACGATGCAACAGTTTTCCCTCCAGAAAACTAAAAAAGGCGTAAATATTACAAACTAAACTGAAAATTAAAGCAAAAGTTTTCAAGTTTCAAAAGAGAACATCGCTAAAACAGAACACTGAACTGCTTGATCGGTTCCATTTACAAACAAAGCATTAATTCTACAAATAAATTCAAATGTTTTCAAGTTTTACAGAACAAAAACAAGGCCGGTCCGTGAAAATGCAGTCCGGGTGTGGGGTCTTGTGTCTTGGGTGTTTTGTTTACCTCGCGTGCAGACAGTGGAGAAGCAAAGGACAAAAGAAATTCACTAGAAGAAGAGCTAACAAACATGACTAAGTTTACACAAACATTTCTCCATGTAGTGACTAACCCTCTTAACATACTCGCCAAAGAGGAGAAAATACTCGCGACTGCTAATTTTGGACCCTTCAACATCAAAGTCTATCGCAATAGACTCATTTTACTATTGAGAAAAGGTACTATTGCAACATCGATAGCTATCGTTTAATCGCCCAGCTCTATGTCCAACAGATGAATAGTCTCTGGGGGAAAAAGGCTAAAAAAAAGCATCAGAACAAGAGAATAACTTATAAAAATTATGCTAGACTTTCTGATTTGGAACGTTCTAGAAATGCCTTCATTATTCATCAAGAAACAAACATGTCTGTATGTCCCACATGTTCTGTGTCGCATGTGTCCTGTACAATCATGGTGTCATGGTATGTCACATATATTCTGTGTGTCTCGTGAGTTTCGTATGTCCCTAACGTCCCATATATTCCATGTAACATGGAAACATTATTTTTAAAAAACTCTCAAAGAGTGCAACATTCTTAAATGACAACATATAAAAGCAATCAGGAAGTTCAGTTCTATTGGTTATATTTAATGATGATGTTAGTCTTAAATAAATCAAATGTCTGGCTTTATCCAAATTCCCTACTGCTCCTAACCCTCAAAAGACTATATAGTGGTTTAACTCATGTTTACTACTTTACTTTACTTTATTTCTTTATTTTTTTCAATCACAGAATAGGACATTACCCATTTGCCAAAGTACAAACCTAATAAATATTAAGACTTTGCGAAAACTATTTTTGAATCCAGTGTGTTTTGAAGATGGAAACTTAAAGGTTCATTAAAATTACATTGACATACATTATTTCAAATGAAAAGTCTTTCAAAAACAATGCATTATGCCAATTAGTGAGCATCTGTGAACAATATTTTTTTGCAGAGACTTATGGAAGTTTCCAGGACACTGGATTTTGAAATTGTAGATTTAAACATCCCAACAAAATGGTGAGTATCCAGTGTAGTACAGTAAGTATTGAGGGAAACAGACAATTCTCAGTAATGTAAATCCTACTCACAGGATCTGTTTTTAATTATTTCCAATAAGGATTTTAAAAATAGACATTTTCCAAAAAAAATGTTAGGAAAGATTTCAAAACGTTTTTATCCGTCACCATTCTCACAAACGTAATTTGTCTTTCTGCATTTTCTGTTGCTTGGACAACCCACCAAAAAAATCCAGAAACAGCTGTTTCAAATGTTCAGGTCTTCTAATCTGAATAAACCAATTTAAAAACAGAATAAAATCCAGCCTTTGGTTTGTCAGAGTTCCCTTTGCTGTTTCATCACCATTCTTCCCTCGTCAGTTGATCTGCTTCCAACAAACGCTGCAGGATGTAACCATTACAGTGACTCATGCAGACACAGGTGTCCTTTAGCAGACTCGCACAGATAAAAGTGAACAAGTATCTATCAATGGTTGGAGTTTATGTTTACTTTTTTCCTTTGCCTTATTTGACCGTACAGACGTGAAGCAAAGGGCGGACCGGGACGAGACTCCTCCTCGCACCCCAACAGGCAACGCACCGTCCTCAGAGTCGGACCTCGAGGTCTCCAGCCCAAACAACGAGACTGTGACGTCCAGCAATGACATCATAGTTTCTCAGGAGGAAGACGAGAGGCTGGCCAAAGAGCTGTCGCTAAAGGAGGCAGCCGCCCACGATCTCTCCCATCGCCCCAAACGACGGCGATTCCACGAAAGCTACAACTTCAACATGAAGTGTCCCACACCTGGATGCAACTCACTGGGTGAGGGCCCAAACACCACTCACCCGGTCTGAGGTTGATGTGTGCAAACATCTTTTTATTCCCTTTGTTGTGTCACAGGTCACCTGACAGGAAGACATGAGAGACACTTCTCCATTTCTGGATGTCCGCTCTATCACAACCTCTCTGCAGATGAATGCAAGGTACAAAGATGGAGGACACGATATCAATGCAGTACATAGAATGTTAGACAGGTTATTGTTTAATCACTGTACCATCAGGGAAACAACAACAGACACCTGCATTCATTCATCAAAAACTAGACAGAATGTGATCCTATTGGTCAAAAAAAGAATAAACATTGTCCACTGGTCTGCAGTTTTCCATAATGTTTGTTGCCATATTTTCAGATAAAAGCAGAGACTTCTGAAGCCAGCTGTTAGGCTTAAGAAGACTGTTGGTGGGATGGATATTTTATTTTAACAACCTTTATTTAACCAGAAAAAGTCTTATTGAAGTGACCAGTCTCTTCTGGGACCGATCAATACGAAGCATTAAAAAACAACAGCACAATTCAAAAACAATTAAAAACATTACAAATTCCAGATCTCATTTCCAAGCCTTTGATCTAAAGTTTCAACTCGTTTATTAACTGAATTTTACCATTTGTATTCTTTTGTAAATCAATCCAGGTTTTGAGATCAGAGTGCTGAAACCTCATCTCACACTTGGAACCGTTAATAACAGCGATGCTTGAGAACATAAAGAGAACCGGTCAGCAAGACAGATCTGCAGTCATTCAGTCAACTCTTCAGTAAATGCCGCAGTACAGTTCCCAGAGACCAATACCCTGCTCCTGTTCAAATCACTGACTGTATATGAGAACTGGAGCGAGAAAGTGTGACACCCTTTTTTTGTGACGTCGCCACGTTGGAGCAGATGATGTCAGTAAGCAGTCATTGCTCCGAGTTGGTCTGAATTAATGTTTCTGTGGCAACTACTCACCAATCAGCACCAATGATGGCACCAATCAAACCGTTCCTGCCCCTAGAACACTCTGGTCCAGAGTCTCAGGGGCCAAACCTGGGGTTCCTTCACGTTCTCTTAATCTAGAACACTTAAATCCAACAGCAGAATAGTGAAGCTCAGAGATGAAGGTGCTGACTTCTGTCAGACTGATTCTGTAGAGACAACAAACACCTGCAAACCTTCATAACAATCTAACACTGACGACGACGACTTCTTTATCACCTCTGACAGTTTTTCGCTCCGTGAATAAGACCATGTGTTCTTGTGTCTGTGGTTGTTTCCCTAAACTGAGGGCCTGCTTACCATAAATATTGTTTTTAAGTTCCATGTTTAATCATTGATAAAAAGTCAATTTTTGATTAATTGAACCAATGAATTGGCAGTAATTTTTTCCCGGCAATAAGAAAACTGGTTTAAGGGATTTTTAGGAAAGGAATTCATAAAAGTAGTTCCACCTTTGTTCAGTTTAAACCACACATTTTATGAACAGTGTTATTTTTAACCAAATAAAATAGATTGTAAGAGAAATTTAAAGAACAAGTTTATATTAAAACAAATTGGTTCCATTTTCCATTTTTTTGGCAGTTCCAACTCCAGTTTAAACATCATAAGAATGTCAGATCGGTAAATGGTGAAACTGGTTTTCCTGCCTTTAAAGACTGAGAGAAGTGAAGACAGCTGCCTGGAGTTGCTGTTGATTCAGCCCTTTCTTCTGTCATTACTTTTCTGCTTTGCCCTCACGAGTGTGTGAATGTGAGGGAAGGCAGAACCAAATGGATTCTGTCAGGGTGCTGAAAGATGGAGGTGTTTGCAGCCAGGTTTGGCTGCAGGGCTGGCTGGGAGTTGTTGACTGCAGACAGTGCTGATGTTTTGTCAGGGCAAAGCATCGTCGCGCGACAAGCTGGCTGAGGAAAGGACGCTGTCACACCGGCACGACGAGAACAGACACTCTACCAGAAACCAGGTGACGGCTGACGAGCACGGCACAGGCTGACGGGAAAAACCGACGCACTGCCAAATGCATACGCTGGCTTTCTGATTCTGTCTGTCAGCTGAAGAGAGCCGGTGAAGCTGGGGAAGCAGCCACCCTCCTGCTGCTTCACCTGCTCACTTCAGAGTTCACTCGTTTGGAGTTGTTAGAGGCGCTGATCATTCAGAAATGGTCTTCACTGACAGCATTGTAAGCGAAAATTAAAAGAGACAGTCAGAAATCTATGTTTCTGGAGGGTTGTGATGGCTCCATTTGATCCAGAAAAGGAGGCTTAACCTCCTGCTGCTCAAATAAAGTCTCATAGTTTAGTTCTTATCAGAATTTTAGTCGCCTCAGACTCAAAGAATTACACACATTTTATTTTAGCGCTTCCAACTGCTTCAGGGTGATATGACAGGGTGAAACGCTGTAAAAAAAAAAACTGTTTTTTTGTCATAAATGTCAACTTATCCATTTTTTTCCATTTGTATTGATAACAAATGAGACAATGAGGAAAAAAGGCAAATTTTTTAGATCTTTGTATTGATGTTTTGTATCCTTTTGCTCCTTTTCATTTGTTTTTTTTAAATTATCTTCTATACTGGAAGAGTTTGCATAAATCTAGGAAAATAGCACTAATCTTAAGAAACTCACTAGAAAGTATTAAAATGATCTGTCCATGCTGCAAGTCATTTTTACTGAACAGAAAATGTATAAGTTGCTGAAATCTCGAAACAAGGGGTTCCACACAAGCAGTCAAAAAGGAAAAAAAATAAGCTTAAAAGTTAACTATTACATAGAATTACCTAAAGCTGACTCTTTTACAGACCAATAATAAGGGTTTTTTTTGCTAGTTTTTAGCAAATAGTATTTTTTTAGTTTCTACCAAGATAGTAGTTGTTCATTTTGATTACAGTGACAAAAAACTAGTGTAAAAACTGGAAACGACTCTTTTTAGAACACCATGACAAGAATAAATCTCGAACTAGCACAGATTTTTAGATCAGAAATCAACATTTTTGTTTCCAAAATAAAGACAATAAATTCCTGTCAAACTTCATTGAACTTAAAAATAATATCTATTAAAATGGAACTAAAAATTATAGCATTTCCTATTACCTTCAGAAAAAAATACAATTTCAGGACTTCAAAATGTAAATAAAATAGCAAATAAAAAAACAGGTCTTATAGAAAAAGTGGCAAAGTTGTCTTATATACATTTCTTAAATTGAGTTTTTTTGAGTCCTAAAAGAATTTTAAACAATTTTAATAATCATTTCTTTATTTCTAGATCCTAGTTTAATTGATTTTTTAGAGAAGCTTAGAAAGGTGTAGAGCAAAGAAAAGTTAAATCAACTTCAAATCTGACTATCTTGAATATCTAAAAACAACGTTTCTGCAAGTATGAAAAAGTTTGGAGTGTATTGTTTTATTTCCTAAAAACTATGAAATATTGTCGTAAAAGTTGCAGATTATAAAAAATGAATCAACAGTTTTGTCTCGTTTGATCCGTCAGGCTCCATCTGAACGTCAGCTGCGCTACAAGGAGAAGGTAACCGAGCTGAGGAGGAAGAGGAACTCTGGCCTAAATAAAGAGCAGAAGGACAAATACATGGTGGGAAAAATGATCAGAGATGATGTGGATTTGAGCAACGTGTTACACCTTTGATATTTCTCTCTCTCCTGTTGATCATTAGGAGCACCGGCAAAGCCACGGGACAAGCCGGGAGCCCCTGTTGGAGAACATCACCAGCGACTACGACCTGGAGCTGTTCAGGAAAGCGCAGGCACGTGCTTCGGACGACCTTGTAAGAGAGAAAATTCATCACCAGCTCCATCACTTTCTCCTTGTTCCCTTATCTTCCTGTGTTATCCTCCCCTTCTGCCTCTTTTTCTCTGTTTCAGTCTGCATACGCTCCTCCGCAGCAACAGGAAGCGTCTCAAACTGATTTTGGGCAGTTCTGACTCCCTCTTTGAACCAGAGTGAACTTACTCATAAACCTTAAATTGCATATTACATCTTTGCCAAGCACAACAGTTTTTTTTCCCATTTATTAATTGTATAAAAATTAATAAATTCAGATTATTTGCCATTTTAATCCCCAGCTAAAATCATTTAGACTAAAGAAAAAACACCAGAAGAGCAAATACTTTCACAGGTTTTTCTAAATGTGGTGAAGCAGATGCTTTTTTAAATCAAAGAATTATGCTGTTGTTTGTTTTCCATATTTACTGATTTATATTGATTATACTGATTATAATGTTATCGGCTTAAAGACAGTTTGTCAATCCTAGCATAAAACTTCACTCATTTCACGTCACTTTTTTCAGTTTTCCTTTGAGTTTCTGTCGTTGGTTTCTGTTTTGCAGCTGGTACTTCTTTTGAAGGTTTTTCTGGGATCTTCAGGAACCCCAGCAGGATGTCTTTTCTGAATGAATGAAGGTTGTTCTGCTCTCCCCCTCCCTTTCTGCTCGCCTCATTTCCCGGCCCCTCCCCTCCTGGTCGTGCAGGAGAAGCTCCGTCTGGCGGGTCAGGTGTCGGAGGGCAGCAACATGATCAAAACCATCGTGTTCGGCCGCTATGAGCTGGACACCTGGTACCACTCTCCGTACCCGGAGGAGTATGCCCGCCTGGGGAGACTGTACATGTGCGAGTTCTGCCTCAAGTACATGAAGAGTCAGACCATCCTGCGCAGACACATGGTGCGTTTTAAGCTTCCCCTGACACGCCAGCACTGAGAAAAGGATTGTTAATCATCCAGCAAATTCCTTTAGGTTCCTTTCGAGCAAACACGTCTGCTCTTATCGGGGAAAATGACTTTGTTTATCTTTGGCTGCTGTCAGAATGAAGTCGACTCCAAAAGTAATTCTGGATTATGAATAAATGTAACTTTAACTTTAACAGTTATTCTATTTTTTTCATCGTTTTTTGTAGTGCAAGTTAATTGAGTTATAAATTGACCAATCAGATGCTTTAATAAAAGTAGGCGGTCTTGCTTCAATAGTTTGAAACACCTTAATTAACACATTTTGTGTAGCCTGCTTTTAAGTGGTAGGGGTGTGGCCTTCCAACAAGCTCACTTCTGACTGGTGAGACTGGCTCCCATAGAAACGTTGACTTGGACCAATCACTGCTTACTGACGATTTCTGTTTCCAACAAGGCAAGCATCTATATTGCTAAAAATGGCGACTGAATTGAGTTCATCTGGTTGGAGCCGGAAGTAAACCATTTTTTATGGATGATGCCATACTGACTCACTCCAGCTCTCACATACAGTCAGTGGGAACACATTGTTTATTTTCCATACCTTTTGCAATTTCCGTTATTTTCAGAAATAAAAAAGTTATGAATCTGATCAATGGGGTATTGCTCCCCTCTGCAGTCTTTGGAGAAACTGCAACATTTGTTGCTCTCTTTTGGGACAGAATGAGTGGTTTGGATTCCAGCAGATACAGTTTAAGTCCCATCAGTTGTTCTCCACATTTGACCCCTCCTGGGGGAGCAGTGAGCTGCACTCATTTGGAACAATCTGGTGGTTTGAACTCCTCAACCTCTTATTACTGATTGTCAAGCAGGGAGGCACTGGGTCTTTGGTATAACCCAACTGTGGATTTGAACCTGCAACCTCCCAGTCTGCGGGTGGTTAATCTTATGCTTCCAAATACAGAGAGCACTGCAACTAAGCTACTCTTACAATTACCAATTTGATAAAAGTTACTGGAGTAAATGTAACCTGTGGTTACATTGGTGTTACATCACCACTGATATTACCTCTTTAAAACTTAAGGCAGATTTTTTTTATATCTTAAAAAAGTGAGATTTCTCACATCTATAGAGATAATGAGCCTTTTCACAGGATTAAAGCTCATCCAACTTCCATAGGAGCATATATGTTTGTAAAGTTCATACAGCCTTCAGTTCACAGCCAGCCTCAGTCCCACTCTGATGATCTATTGTCAAAGTGTTCCCAGTGATCTTTTAATTATGATGATGCTGTTTTCAGACAAAATAAAAAACCTGTCGTTTTCTGAGACAGTTTTAGAGTTCGTTAGAAGTTTAGCTCTGAGTTGTGGGCGGGACCATTGGTGCGGAGAAACCCTCACTTCTTCCCGCCCTTGTTGCTGAGATCTCGCTCTCCTGCTAGCTCACAACCCCTAGCGACAATGCTGCAGCACAAATGGCGAGCAATATTGGAGCGTTTTAGCCATACAGTTTTGATCCAGGTTCCAGCTCAGATGAGGAAAACAAAGATGTTCATGGATGTGGATGCATCAGAATGGAGCAGAGCAGGGAGCTTGTGGCGCCCCAGTCATAGTTTCTAATCATTTTCCGACTGCATTTTTTTCATATGCTTCTGATGAACAACAATTTGAATAAAGTGATACTCAGAAATGCAATTCTGAGCTTCATTTTCTTTATACATGTCCTCCATCACGAGAAAAAGGCCACAAGAACATGTTAAAAACACCAAAAACATCGTTTCCATCGGAGTGGGTTTTTAAAGATGATTTCCTGTGGATGCGTTTTGAAAACATGAGGAAAAAGACGCCTAACGGAACTAAACACAAGTCCCTGCAAGCTTTTGTAATTGCATAAATATTTAACACAGAATCTGTAACAAGACTCAGCAAATTATCAAGTAGTTTTCTAATCACAAAATGTGGAAGGATCTTCAACACATCTGGTTCTGTCTGCAGGATCCTTTTCAATTTAATGTAAAATTCAGAAACATTTCTGTTTCTTGGATCCTTGTTCATCAAGTTTTACCGTCAACTGTGACTAAAAATGAGATTTTTGCTTCTCCCTCGTGTTTGTGGTGAAGGCCAAATGTGTGTGGAAGCACCCACCAGGAGATGAGATCTACAGGAAGACAAACATCTCCGTCTTTGAAGTGGATGGAAAGAAGAACAAGGTGAGTCCGTGCATCAGTTTCTCAAATAAACGTACATGTGCATCTCTCCACTGGGTTTTCGGGGTTTAGAACAGAAACAGCGGCCTCCTTCACATCAGGGTAGAGTTACCTGTTGTTGTCATCTTTGGTAATTTTTTTAGGGAATAAATTTCCCATCTTTTCAAAGTATAGTTAAGATTGTTAGCTTGTGAATATGCAGATCAAAAAACCCTGTCTCCTTTTGGAACACTCCCACCTGTCAGTCATGAGGCCACGCCCACAAACAGGACAATTTTAACCATTTTAAAGAAATGAAGTAAATAAAATAGTATTTTTGGGTTTGAAAGACTTTGTGTTTCATAGCTGAAATGTTTTACATATGAGTGAAGAGGACCTGTCCAATAGTTGCAGGGATAGGCTCCAGCAACCCCGTAATCCTAAAAGGGATGCAGCAGGTTAAGAAAACAGATGGTTGGGGTGGAGAGGGACTGGCTTGAACTAAATCTGCATAAAATGACCCATATTAAGACAGAAAAGAGCCTTCAGGTTCTCAGTGTCTGAAAGAAATGAAAACATTTAATCTTTAATTAAAGAATAAATACAATATTTTGCATTTCTTAATATTTGAAAGGTAAGAGCATAGTTACAAAACATGACGCACATCTTTTTCTGACCTTTGTGCTTGAATCTAAACATCAAATGAAGATTTTTAAACTTCTGACTTGGCGATGCTCTCGCTCGTTCTCAGATCTACTGTCAGAATCTGTGCCTGCTGGCCAAACTCTTCCTGGACCACAAGACTCTGTACTATGACGTTGAACCGTTCCTCTTTTACGTTATGACGGAAGCTGACAACACAGGCTGTCACTTGGTCGGATACTTTTCCAAGGTAAGGCTGGAGTACCTGCAGTGAAACCTTCACTGTGGTTTGCTGCAAACAGCAGAAGTCAAGCATCGATTGAAGCTTCTCCGTCTGCCTGCTTGATCCTGTTTCTGCAGCATTTTTTACTGCAGCGTTTCTCTCTGCACAGGAGAAGAACTCCTTCCTGAACTACAACGTGTCCTGCATCCTCACCATGCCTCAGTACATGCGGCAGGGCTATGGCAAGATGCTCATCGACTTCAGTGAGTGCCCATGACCTCCACGCTCCCGACCTGTTCACCGCCATGCAGAAAGAGAGTGAACGCTGACTTGTCCAACTAGGTTACCTGTTATCCAAGGTGGAGGAGAAGGTGGGCTCTCCAGAGCGCCCCCTGTCTGACCTGGGCCTAATCAGCTACAGAAGTTACTGGAAGGATGTTCTGCTGCGCTACATGAACAACTTCCAGGGAAAGGAGATCTCCATCAAAGGTCTGACTCTAGTCTCAGAACTAAATGCGTTTTTATGGTTAAAGCCCACCTGAGAGACAGTAATAAAAAACCCAACCCAGTCAGCAAAGCATTAACTTACAAATAACAGGAAAACAAGACTTTAAACAAAGCTAAAATTCTCTCACATTAAATTGAATTTGGTTTATTTCAAGCAGTCAAAACAAGAAAAAATGAAAGAAGACAAACAAAGAAATAAATACATATATATCAAACCGAGTTTGGAAAATAAAATACATTTGAATATTTTCAACTTTTACTTTGTCAAATCGATTTTGAGTAATTGCTGAAAACTTTCTGAGAACTTTGAACATGAAACATTTGAATTCCATGTGCAGAGATTGTGGTGGTTTATGTTTGTGAAAGATAGACTCTGAATCCTATGGGGTTGAATCAGGAATCAAAAAACAGATCAATGTCGTTTGTAAAAAAAAACTACAAAAACTACAAAGGATAAAAGGCAAATTTGATGAAATACTAAAAACCTGAGTAAAACAAATTCTAAACTGTTAAGAAACAAAAATGTTTATTTATTTGACTTTTTTAAATTCCACCTGTGCGGATCAGGGAGAGCTGATTCACTGTGCGGGATGTGTCGAAAGGTGAACAACAACTTTTGAGTTTTAAACTTTTTTCAAATTCATTATTACATTTATTTATTCATTTTTTCATATGTACGATCTGGTTTTTCCATTCACTTTAAGCTAATCCTGCTTTCAGATCATCGTTTTCCCTCACATCCCGCTCCACACAGATTCCTAAATATTAAACATTCCGTATTTTCTCCTTATATTATATTTCTAACTAACGTTTAGGAGTGAAAATGAAATTGTGTCATTAAAAGCCTCCAAATGTTCTGTAAGTGATCCTGGAGTAGTTGGTAAGTTAAACAGTAATGTTAGTTGAAGATCACGACTGTGATTCTGATTCGCTCCTTTTAGTTTCATACATTTGTTCCACTAAAAAAGACACAACAAAAGCAGGAAACCTGGATCAGACTGAATGAAAGAGCGTCTGTTTTCTCATCACTAAATGTTTCCCTCCAGTGTTTTCTGAAACGTTCCGGCTTTCATTTGTGACGTTGGTTTGAGCTGATCCTCTAAGAGCGAAAAGAGAAAATGGGAAAAACGTCTCGTTGCAGCCATCTTGTTCTGGTCTTTGTGTCCCGCTGTGACTCAGCAGCTCTGTATTGTTTGCTGGAACTGGACCACATTGTGTTTTCTTCTTTTCACATAAAGATTAAAATGTCACGGACTGCTTTGCAAACATAGAAGCTGTTTTTAAAAAATCTTTTGTGGACTTTCTTCAGTTTCGATCACAGCATTATGTTTGCTGAGGCAATTTTTCATTACGTTTATGCTTAGTCGTAATTTAGTGCCTGTGTTGCTTTTCATCCCGAGCCCTCTCCTCCTTCCGATGTTCAGGTTCTTGTTAAGTCGATCCAGGTGTGAAAATGTCTCCTTTTGTTTCCCCTTTTTCAGACTCACCAGGACTAAAATGGATGCTTTTTGAACTCATTGGAAGCATGGAAAAGTTTTCTTGTTTTGATGCTTTTTGTTTGATTATTCATGCAACCTCTCCAACAAAGGGAGCAGCATTCGCTTCCATTTTTGTCCCATTTTTCCCAAATTTGGAGAAAATTGGTTAAAACCTTTGGAGATTTGGCTGAATTAACAAAAATGCTTTTGAGCATAAATGATGGATTTTTTTCTGTCAGGAATAATGGCAGAAAGGTTTAAAACGACAGTGCAGCAATCCCACACCATGATACTTCTCATCCATGCACAGAGTTCTCATTTGATGGAGTCTGACTACTCATTGTTCAATACAACATCTCCTGCACACTCGCAGTGCCAGAAAAAAGCCACAACTGGGATTCAAAATGTGTTTCATTATCGCCGGTAGCAGTTCCTTAGCAGGATGGGGGGGCCGAGCTCCGGGGATGTAACGTCTGACGTTCTCTCTTTAGTGGGGTGTGATGAGTTTCTGCTCACCTTCAGCTCTGCTTTCTGCTGCAGAGATCAGCCAGGAGACGGCGGTGAACCCGGTGGACATTGTCAGCACGCTCCAGGCTCTCCAGATGCTCAAATACTGGAAGGGAAAGCACCTGGTCTTAAAAAGACAGGTGGGACCAAAAACAAACAAAAGAAAAAACTTCTGCATGTTTTTGAACTCTAATCAGCTGATTGTTTCTTCCTGAAGGATCTGATCGATGACTGGAAGGCAAAGGAGATCAAACGGGGTAACAGCAAGACCATAGACCCCACAGCCTTAAAATGGACCCCCCCTAAAGGGACATAGAGACCCTAGAGATCCTCTGTCATTCAATGGCATGCTCATTTACCCCCAGCTGCAGCACTTCAAGCTACTGAGGTCTGGGCTTCTTATGATTCAAACAAGTGCTGTTTTTTTTGTTTTAGCACTAAACCCCTCGTATGACGCCTTCTAAAGAGTTAGAGATATATGACTTCACATTTAAACAACTACATTTTTATGTAGCAGAGGTTTTTTTCTCAAAGATGTATGATTTTACAGCCTTAAAACACTTCCTGTTTAAAGCTGACATCATTTAACATGTCAGAGACCTCTGACCTTTCAGCCACGCCCGCTTTAGAAGACGTAAAAACACTTTGTCCCTAAATTATATTAAGAAAAGTTAACTTTATTCATATAAAACATACCAGGAGATGTCATATTTTCATTTCACATTGAACTCTAATATTTATTCTGGTCGTGGAGGGAGGGGCAGAGGTGCACATCTGCTGCTGATGTTCCTCCACCGATCCTTCACTTTCAAGTAGAATGGAATTGCGTTAGTAACGGGTGGCGGGCGCCTGCTCATCCTTTTCCCTGCATCGAGCCAGCGCGGAGGCGTTGGATGGAGCACAGGCCGCCGGCGCGCTCTTCACAGCTGTCATTCTGACAAAAACCAGCACAGCTCCAACAGGAAACGGCACAGAAAAATAAAAAAAAAACACTGTCAGGCCCCACTGAAGCTTTAGTGCACTCTGTGGAGAGGTCAGGTTAGGAGGTCAGATCAGATTGTTAAACTGAGGTAGAGGGAAAGGCAGCAAGAAACGTCTGTTTGAGGCCGGGAAAACCGGCAGTTTTTCAGCCGCAGAGCTGCCACTGGACTCATCTGGGGTCAGCTTCAGAGGGGGAGGGGGTGACCTGGATTTATGTCTCATATGTGAGCATTTTTTTTGTCTTTGTACTGTTTTTCTCATCATACGTACCCCTCAATTGTGGGGAAGCTTGTCACTTTTGTTTGTTGTTTGTTTGCTGGACTTCCTGATTCCGTTTGATGCTCTTCAGTGGTTTTACCACAAACTGAAGCTGGAACAGCCTGTTTTAAGATTTAGTCTTTCCTCTTCAAGTGTTTCCTTTTTGAAAACTACTATTTATATTCTTTAACATGTGCTCAGCGTGGAAAGGTCTTCCTTTTAAAATGTATTTATCTTAAACCTGTTTTGTGCACGTAAACATGTCAAAGCTGTAGAGAGAACAGGAAACTTCATGTCAGAGCAGCCTTGAGTTTTTGACATTTCAGAGGCTTTCTGTATAACGTCTGTATGAGTCTGCCTTCCTAAGATAATTCCTAAAGCACCCTCTGTTTCTGCACACTTAGAGTGGGTTATTCAGCTTTAAGTTGTTGCGAGTTATTAGAGACCCACTCGATGAAAATATTGTTTTTGGTCTTTTTAACATTTATTTGCTGTATTTTCCTGATGATGGAGGTCACATAGAATGAAAATTTACCTTAAAAATTATATTTCTGAGGATTTCTTTATCTATGTTGTTGTTAATCAGGAGCAGACAAAAAAAATGCTGTTTGATGTGGTTGTAGTGTAGTTTACAACAGCAACCCACGTTCTCCCTGCTCTGCTCCATTCTGATGTGTTCACTGACAGACAAATAGATCCATGAACGTCGTTGTTTTCCTCGTCTGAGCTGTTCCCCTGGGTAGCTCCAATCTTGCTCACCATGTTTGTTGCGACTGTAATAGTAATAGTTTTGGCTGTGAGCAAATGGGAGAGGACATAAACAAAGGGATGATGGGAAATGGGAGCAGGCCTACTGCGCGCCAAGAGTCCCACCCACAATTCAGAGGTGAATTTCTAATGAACTACTTCCGCTCTGCGTTTTTTGATTTTGTCTAAAACTGGCCAAATCAAAATGAAGACCACTGGGAACACTTTGAACGTAGGTCCCAAGATGATTGGAGTGGGACTTTAAAAATGTTAAAGGTAAAGATACCTTCAACTACAGAAATGTCTGCAACAGAATACACCCGTTTTGTAAAACAAAGAACTCCGTATTTAAAATGATATTAACTTTAAAGAGAATTTCAGAAAAAGTTTCCCGTGAGATCACATGGGAATAGTAGAACTCTGGGAAAGTGATCTGAAACACAAGGATTAAAGTCAAGAATCAGTTAGACCTTCAAATACAGAGAAATCCCACTCTGACCACCTTTTGATCTATTTTCAAACCATTCCCAGTGGTCTTTTCATTACGATGATGCTGTTTTCAACCTCTGACATAGTTTCTGCTGAGCATCAGGAGTTCATTAGAAATTCACCTCTGGGTTGTGGGCGGGACTGTTGGTGTAGAGGAGCCTGCCCCCTTTCCCATCATCCATAACTGAAAGCTCTCTGTTTACACATTACTGCCCCTCACGACTCCAAGCTAACATTACTGGTGCAACGAAAACTGTGAGCGTTATTGGAGCTATCCAGCTGTAAAACTTCGATCATGATTTCAACTCGGAAAACAAAAACGAGCAAGGATTTGTTTGTCTCAGTGGATGCATCAGAACGGAGCGGAGCAGGGAGCTTGTGGTCCATACGCCTTATTTTATGTCACAAATACGATCTTTTTTTAACAGCATTTTTTCATTTGCTCCTGATTCACCACACTTTGAATAAAGAAATCCTTAGAAATTCAATTTTAATCTTAATTTTCTTTATAAATGTCCCCCATTATCAGACAAATGACACAAAAACCTGTTAAAAACACCAAAAACCTTCTGGATGAACCCCAGCTTCATCAGAGTCGGGTGTCTGCAGACCCTGAAGTTTCAGCAAAAGTGAGCTCCATTCATATTATTCATTAAATAGTTCACCTCTTGTAAATGCTTTTAAGATTTTCTGCCCAAACTCAAATCTGACTGATATGACTCTGTTAAATCAAAGCAAGATAAACACATTTTTTATTGTTGGAATATTTGTTAGTTCTGTGTGAAAATCCAGTCAATCAAACAGACGTTGTTTCTTCTGATTTCCTCTGAATGATCTTTACTTTGCTTTTCCCTCCAGACTGTTATTTTTTCCTTTTCTGCCATGTGTTCTGCAGCCTTTGCAGTATGTCAGGGTTGAACTTGCTCTTTACTTGGGGGGTTCGTTGCTATGATCCCTCCCACTGTCATGAATGCTGTACTGGCTGCTTGAGCTGCAGAGCCGTTAGATAGAACTGAAGATAATTTTTTATTTAATTTCCCATTAACAGGAAAGTGCACTTAGTTTTTGGAAAACTCTTAAAGAGTTTCTTAAAGATTTATCCCAACACACACTCCTGGCATTGAGTTTTCATTAAAAAGCCTTGTTTTATTTTTTGTTTTCATTTGTGCATGTCGTTTGCTTCTGTTGTCTGAGGATGAGCACATCTTCATCTTTCTTTTTATGTTTGACAATGTGTAGGAGCCATTAGGACAGAAGTGCATCATAAGTAGAGTATTTTGCCCCTCCTCAGGATGTTCTTAGTAGTGTTCTTGGTTTGAAAATGCTCAACCAAACCAGAAATAACTCATTCTAAGTTGGACATCCTTAATCATCTCTATTTCTGTTTAAGCATCCACTGTAAAATGTTTTTTTATTTGAATACGTCATACCACGTTTTTGTGATCTTTCTGAGTGTCATTGTGGTTTTCCGTTGCGTCTTTTCCTTCTTCTCTGTGCCAATGACAGCTATAGACAGACACTACCACAGAGAGCACCTGCTGGTTCCTCGCTCTCTGTCGTAGGATCCCTTCCTAACCTTTGCCTTCCTTTGGCCACATGCTGTACTGCTGCCTGTTCAAGCAGAGACGCTTAAGAGTGGCGTCACATGTAGCTCAACTGTGTGTTTGCTTCTTCTCTTGCCCTCCTCTACAATAAATACTGAGTGACACGGGAGTTTATCGGCTGTGTTTTTGCGTGTGTCTACAATCACTGATTGACTGATCACTGACATCTGTTGTAAAAGAACACCTTTAGGAGACATGGAGGGATGCAGCAAACTTGTTTACATTTAATAAACATCAACCTACTTGAAACAACTTCTTGCATACTGTGTAGGCGTGTAACGAATAATCAATGAATCGATTAATGAGGCACGTTGTTGATGTAATTTTATACTGTTAAAAATGTTTCAAAATGAGAAAAATCCAAAGTCGATATTGGAAAATGCCATTTGGATCGAGGTACAATAGGTTTATTTTAGTATAAGGTAAAAACGACCAAGTACATCACAGCCGACAACACATGAAGCAATAAAAACTGATCAACTATCATTCCAGTTCAATGTGTGGAAACACTTTGAATTTAGCAAACATGATCATACAGTGTTGCTAGAATGTTCTAATAATGTTTCCTTTGGATTATTCTGATATGGAAAAACAACAGTGGAATGAACTTTATCAAACTCAAATGTAAATGGATTTGACATTCATTCTTGTTTACTTGTTTGTTTGTAAACATATTTAATTTATACTTGATTATCTGGAACAAATACAAACAATCTGGAAAAGTTCACCTTCACTGTTCAGGTATTTATCTCTGAGTCACACTGGTGGATAAAGATGTTCTGGATCTATTTTAATCTCAGTGAATCTGATGGTTCAAAATGAACTAATACTGACTGTACTGTATCAGCAACCACAAATTAGGATATGAATCGAATCATTGTTATAACGGATCATTACACCCCTAATCAACATGTGTTAGCCATGTTTAACAATCTTACCATTTTTATCCTTTTCTCCACAAAGATACACTCTGTACATCAATGCCTCCTTTGTCATTTTTGCACACAAATGTGAAATTGTTGTTCTGCCACAAAGTGCTCTTCATCCTGACATCACACTGAAGTTATGGCTCCATTTATTCAGAATTGGTCCCAGACCAAACACTTCCACCTTATTTTTTGTTCTTTATGCCTGGAGAATCCAACAACAATTTTCTTCAGGGCTTTTAAAGTTAAAATTAAACAAATGTTGGGTTCATTTCGCAAAGCAGCCAAAAAAAATCTAAAATAAAAACATTTAAAAAAAAATCAAAGTTATAACCGAATTAAACAAAAAAAAAAGTTCCTCTGGGTTAAAAAATAAAAAATAAAATCAAAACATTAAAAACAAATTCCAATTTAAAAATAAATGAAAACAAAAGAAAAACAAAGTTCTTCTGGTTTAAAAAAATAAAATAAAATCAAAGCATTAAAAAAAATTCCGATTTAAAAATGAATTATACAAAAAAAAAAAAAAAAAAAGTTCTTCTGGGTTAAAAAAAAAAGTTTAACACTGAATGTAGATTTATATTTTGAAGTTTTTAAATTGTAACTTTTGACTCCAAAAGTCAGTCCTCAGTTTTTAGACCTACTATGATAAGATTAGTTTTAACAGAAAATAAATCACTAAAGAAACTGAATCAACTATTATTTTATCAACTTTTCCTGTTCTTTTCTGTCATGTCCTGTGATGTCTAGCAGTAGATCAAACAGATCAGAACTGAAGGCCACTCGTGTTGAACACATTTGACTGTTGCAACATAAGGTTGTGGATCTTCTGACACACAAAGTGTTTATTTGTATAAACCCCTTTTGTGTTTGAGCCTAGACTGTATTTATACTTTATTTTTGTGGATTTTTTTGAGGGGGACAAGATGGGAGACAAGAAGAGTAGGATATAAGAAATAGGGTACATGAGTCTAAGAAAGTAAAAAAGGGGGTAAAGAAGTTGGATTATGATTAACAAAACACAAAGAAGTGGGTGGGATTACAAACAAAAAGGCAACAAGTTGCTGGAGGTTTAAATTTCACATACAGATGTCAGTCAGAAGGGCGGGGCCTGTCCACACACACTTAAATATTGCAAACATACCTGCTGACGTCAAAAGCCTTTCACACACATACATGAACACACACACACACAATACACACAATTCAAATGCAGATCAACTCACACAGAAACACATACAAGTAAACACTTGTTCATATATCACTCCTGCACAAATACAAATGTCCTTTCTGCACAAAGATGAGACCTGCTCAGGTGTGTCTGTGTTCTAATGTGTCTTCTCTGTTTTTGGATCTTTACATTTGCTAAAAACCTGATTTAAATTGTAGAAAATGTATAGATTTCAGCAATTCAAGAAGGTCTGAAACTTTATTTTGAAACATTATAAAATGTTTTGGTTTTTTTTTTTAAAGGAAGTGACTGTTTTATGTGTGGCCTACACAAAGTCCATCAGTGTTTCTGGTTGGTTGCATGTAAAAACACTCGCATAACATCCACCATTTTAAAAATACTAACCTTCTCTCATTTAGAATCATTTTTGAATTATAACGAGTATTTGAGGTTTTTTTGTTTTATTCACAGTTTGGTTCTTACTTTGGTTAGTTCCTGCTTGTTTATCTCCTGCATATTTGTGTTAGCTTGTTCATATGAAAGATTGCATAGATTATTAAAGAGTCCAGGTTTTTTATTAGAAAATGGGAAAAATATTTTCCTTCTTTCAAAATATAAAATCTCAATGCAGCACAAACAAGTGGGATTTATTTGGTTTTAAAGCTTATTTTGTGATCAAAACTCAATGTTTCCAAATGTGGACCAGAAATCTCGTTGCTTTAAATGATGGGTCACTGAACTGCATTTTGGGGAGTCAAACATCATCTGTTTTTTAACTAAGCAACAAGACAAACAGAGCTCTTCATCTGTGTGACGTTTCACAGCCGTGTGACCAAAACAGGATTTTATTCATTAATTTGCAACATCACATCATCACTGCGTGTTTTGACGAGACTGGAGCTTCGAAAACTCTTCTTCAAAAGAGTAAAAAGCCGATTCTCCTAAAGAAACCAAACATGTCACACAATGACAACTCTGAGGGCCGAAAATTCAAAGTTTTAGCAAGCACACAGTTTCAATGTGAGCAAATGACAGTAACAACATGCAGAGGCTTAGAATTTACAATGATTCAATTCATGTTAAACATCTCTGCTGGCCTTCACTGCATCCTGATGAACAACGCTGGACTGAATGGAATATTTCTTATAAAGTGGAGCTCTGAAGAGGGTTTTGGAGATGTTTGTTCAGTTTATCTTCAGTAGGAGTCAGAGTCCCACTCATCCTCCACACCTGAAAAAAAGCACAACGTTAATTTGTTTAAGGTGGTACCGACAGTTTTATGCATATTTATGATGCATTACCTCCACCTGAACTCCTTCTGCCCATGAGTCCAACAAACATTTCCCCTTTGTTGTTGTTGTTATTATTATTTCCTGATAAAGCAAAGAATAGAAAATATGGGATTTTAAGGTAAGAACTTGATGTATAAATACAAAGGAAGAATTTCCCAGGTGTTCCACTCACTTTTCCTGCCCAGTCTGACCGGCTGACGAGCACCTGAGGCAGAGATAACAAAATAAAATCTGCAGAATATGGAGTTCTTTGAATATTTTGTAACTGTGGAGTACAGTTTAAACACAGATCTGTGAGCTCTGCATAAAGAACAGATTCACTTTGTTTGTTTCTAGGTTTACCTGAACTTCTTCCCATCAGCCCGTGGAACTGCTGAGATTTGGAGCGTTTGATTAGATCTGCCAGCCTGATGGTTACTCCTCTTTCTATGGGGTAACCCTACACACACACACACACACACACACACACACACCCACGCACGTACACACACACAAACACACACGCATCATGAAGCAGAAATGGATGAGGCATTCTTTCTTTGTGTTGTGCTGTCCATGGTGCTGAAACTGAAAAGCTTTTCTCTTAAAAGTAAAAAACCAAACACGTAAAAGTGCAGTCCCTCTCGGATCCTTTAGTCTCCTCTGGGCATCTGGAACTCACTATTTATGAGTTCCTTCTTTCAATGCAAGACTGTTTTCATTCACATTGAGCTGCCTAATTAACTCAATTCATCAAGCAGATTTGCCCTCCTGCTGCAACTCTATGCAGACCCCAGTGCCTTTAAAAGATGGGAGGGGGCGGGGTGGTGTTGTATCCTGATGCTGCACTTCAAACCCATCTCTTAGCATGAGGCACTAAAGTGCCAAACGGGTTTGTTAGAATCAGCAACCAGAAAAGGAAGGAGCTGAGGATGTGAACATTCAAGAGATCAGAGAATGATGCCTTCGTCACCAGCAGAAAAACAAACCTCGGTGACAATTTGGTTTAATCATCAGAATCATTGTCATTACAGTTGTAAATTGCAACAAGATTTGAGAAGCTCGGGACAAACAGAATACATCAGTGTGCAAAAACTAGTCACAGTGTGCAAATCTGCAATCTTTATACAGAAAGGAGGGAGAAGTAAATGTATTAAATAAAAAACAGTAAAGAGCAGGAACAAGTAAAAAGTTCAGTTTCCGACAAGGGCACATAGTCTGTGTTATTGGACTGCTTTTGGGAAAAAGCTTTTCCTCAGTCTGGTGGTTTTAGTCTTTATGTTTTATCTGTATTTAGGTTTAATTATCAAGTCATTTGATGACACGAAGCAAATTTTTTAGTGGTTCTTGTATCTGCATATATGATGCACCCCATTGTCACTTAAGAGAGTTTAAATCCTTCTATGAAAAAAAACACAAAAAATAAACTGAAGTCGTGTTTGCAAATTGACTTTATGTTCTTTGAAAGTTGATGGCAATGATAAAGTGCAGGTGACCCTTTCAGAGTAAAAGCTTTGCACTTTTATTCACTAAAACACAGGAAAGAGGTAAAAAAAAAAAATCTAAAAACAGAGATTTAAAAAATCTAATAATAAATGAAATGATCTGTTTGATGCTCACTGATGAATACATTTTCTGTCCATGTATTTGAGTTTTTTTTGTCTGATTCCTATTTTCTAGTCTTGAAGTCTTGTGGAGAGATGAGAAAGGCTTTTTTTTATGAGAAATTATAGTTTTAAATTGATTTCTAGAGCTCTGTCTCACATGCGAACTCCTGCACTTCAGAAGACTGTAAGGAAATCTAAACTCTGCTCAATTTTGTATTTTCAATGTGATTTTTTTTTACTTTAAATTGTGTGTTCTGGCTGCACTGCCTTTGTTAGGTCAATAAAAGCAGGGTCAGATGGTAAAAGAAAAAGAGCAAATTCTTTTTCTGTGTCTATATGTGGTAAAAAGTCTTTGATCTGTCTGCATGTTTCATCTAAAGTCCTGTTTACCTGCCAGTTCTGCTCCGTCCACAGGTCCCTGTCGTCCTCACTGGAAAGCGGAGAGCCGAGTGTGCAGACGATCTGCGCAAATGCAGCCAGCAGCAGCGCAAACTTCACAGGCTCCATGATCAGAACGGCAGCAGGAGGTTTCGCTGAAAGCCGCCCTGATGTGGATGCATGCAGGGGCACGCTGTGAGCAGCTCAAAAGAAAAGGAAAAGAGGAAACTTGTGGCTTTTTATTGACTTGGCTCCTGCAGTGAGTCTCTCTCCTGGCGCTTATAAACTCCTCCTGCAGCTCCTCCTCTTCTCCCTTCAACCCTCCATGAATCTCCTGATGAAACCATCTCTTCTTTTCTCTCTGACAGAAACCTGTAAAACTGTGAAGGAGAGGTGTGTTTGCTGATATGATGGAGGTGACTCCACTTCACTAAAAGGCATCTCTAGAACCACTGGTGCTTTTGGATTTTCTGGCTCCAAACTCCAAAAGATGTTTTTGTCTCAGCTTCACGGTCATGTCACCCACTGCTTCTGCTCCAATCACATTACCCGGCTGTGATTTAACCAGCTCCGGTGTGTTTGTGAGTCTGCTGGTGGTGCCACGGCAACCTGAATCATTTACACCCTTAATAATCCCAAGATGACAAGGTCTTTCCATCAGTCGGCTTCACACATTACATTAAGCATGTTGGAGGTTGGGCTCGGAGTGTCCTGATCCAGTTGGATCTGCCTTGAGAGTTTATAATCCATCAGCCTCAATTTAGATGTCCCTGCTTTAAAGAAGCCTCCTGAACACCTGATGTCGTTCACAGTAAAATCTGCAGCATCCAGACGCCGTTCATGTTTGAAACATTTGGTTTTGCTGCATTCAGCTTCATTTACAGAAACTCTCATTGGGGAATCTGTTGTTTTTCTAGAGCCGATGCAGCAGTAGCTGCTTTCAGGAGGTGAATCCTGCAGTTTAATCCACTTCTCACAGTTTTCTAAGATGTTTTAAGAGAAAAGCCAAATCATACTAACCTCATTAGCATTGATCTCATTGTCATGTGAACGTGGTTCTGTTGGAGTTCTTTACTGGTAAGTTCTGCAGTAAATAAGCATATAGGCCTAAACTGTGTGCATGTGGAATCACAACATTTGGTAGTTTGTCTTAGAAATAGTTACCGTATTTTCTGCACTATTAGGTGCACTTAAAAGCCTTCAATTTTCTCAAAAAGCAACTGTGTGCCTTATAATCTGAAGCGCCTTCTGTATGGGTTAATTCTGGTTGAACTTACTGATGTCAAAGCAACTCAGAGTTTTGAGAGGATCACGGCTCTCTGCCAACATGTTTGGTTGGGTGTTATTGTGAATATGCTGGTAAACGGGCCTGCAGCTGTGTGGCGTTTGCTAAACCATGACTGAGTGCAGAGGTCCTTAGGTGCTGGTCTTGGTTATGGTCTGTCACTTGGATTACTGATGATACTTTAGTACTCACCAAATTCACATACATTATCTGACTGGCTACTACCAACCAGAAGGTGGTGCTGTTGGTGTCATGTGTTCATGGCTGTTTGAGTTTACTGGTAAAATAATCTTTTTATTCCGACAGCAAGTTGAAATTGATGCCACACTGAAAATCTATTTCGTTTAGGGTCTTGTTCAGTCTGAGTCCGCTTAATTTGTTTTGGATTGAGTCTTGAAGCTTGTGTTTGGTCTGTATTCAGACGGCCATCAAATGGACTATCCTGTTTCAAAACAAAGCTTGTAAACAAAACCATGTGACTGAAGATCTCTTCACTCATTGGCCTGGACTACGATGATGCGGCAAAGCAACTAAAGGCAGAAATGATGGAAGTCCTGTTCTTTACTATCCTGGTTGGATATTTCATTGATTCAATCTTTAGATTTTGCTGATCAACTTTGAACGTCTGTATCAACATAAGGTACAAGACCTTTTACTGTTACTTTGGTACGGTGGGGGCATGCTGTGAGGCTGTTACTGGCAAGGCAACGGCTATGAAGGTAGGATGATAAGTGTTCATGATATCTAGATTGTCGGGAAAACAGTGTGAGAAGCAGTGTTTCACGTCACAAGTTATTTTTAAGAGCCTACATTCAACCACATTTAAATGAGTCGCTGTATCTCATCGTTGTGGTTTTGTTTTTAAGAGAATTCTGTTAAGGAACTACAAGGTAGGTTTTGCAATGACGTCATAGCAGCGCGTGCTGCATAACGAGACACAGATGAGCATGTAAGAAGCATTTCTAGTGGTGTTAAAATAAACGTTCTAGTTAGCGGTTGCACCATTTTTTCCTGTTAGATAACATGACACTGCTTTATTTTTGTCCGCTGCTCATCCGTTACGTTATTCCTACTCTGTTTACATTCCATAATGCTCGGCTACGGTGTTTTGGTCCAGTTATTCCTCTCCGGGAGTGTTTGGTATTCAGACTGAGGCATCTTAGAGCTAACTGAAGCTCAGTCCGATTGGAAGTTAATGAAAGTTATCCAGCAGAGTTTCATACAAATACTTAATGAAATAAAATGTAAATTTATGCAACTGATTGAAGCTAAATGCGTGTAAAAATGTTTGTTTTACGGTCTCTTTGCAAAATTATTTTAGGTTTTAGTCTGTTAAATATGATGCAGTTCTGTTGTTTGTTAAGTGAACCCATTTATCTGGTTTTAAACTCCGAGGATTAAGAGCTCAGGTTGCCCTCAACCTTTAGGTTTAAGGGTTTCTCCAAAGGACCCTGAGGTTCCGGGTAGACTCCAGGTGGACCATTTACTGTCAGAAATGAACTCTGGAGAAGGATGGAAGAAAGTGCTTGAGCTCTTTAAAATGCAGAAACAAAGACAGGATAATTCACTCCGGGGGATCAGACGGAGAGAGATTGTTCACTAATACCTCATCACACAAACTAAGACGCTCTGCATGCATATGTCAGGCAGATAATACCAGGAAAGGAGTCTGATCATCTGCATGGAGTTAATGTGGTCAAGCATGGATTAGCTTAGAAAATGAATGAGAAAAAAAAACTTCCTTCAGAACATCTCTAAAGTTAGCCGCAGGTTTTAAAGTATTTTCAGGATTTAAACTTGGAGTCAGTTTGCTGTGTAAAAGCAGGATCTCTTTTTTAAACACTGAAGTAATGAAAAAGTCTGATGGTGACGGATACGTTTTTATCTTTATGCTTTTAAATGGTTAAAGACCCACTCCGATGAAAATCATGTTTTAACATGTTCTAATGGCATTTTTTGATAATTGAGAACATTTCTAAATAAAATTAAGTTAAAAGTGGCATTTTTTATTCAAATCATTAAGAACCAGGAGCAGATGAAAAAATGCTGTCTCATTTGTGACGTAGACAATATGCTGGGCAGGCCGAAAGCTTTCTGCTCCGCTCCATTCGGATGCATTCACCTGCACACAAACAGATCCATGAACGTCTGAGCTGGAATCCGGATCAGAACAGAACATTGCTCCAATATTAGTCACCAAGTTTGTTGCAACAGTAATAGTAATAGTTTTGGATTGTGAGGGGCTGTAAGCTAGTGGGAGGGAGAGTAAACAAAGAGATGATGGGAAATGGGAGCAGGCTTTCTTCCGACCAAATGTCCCACCTATAATTTGGAGGTATTTCTGATGAACTCCTGCTGTTCTGCTGAAACTAGATCTTAGAAAACAAAACAGGCTTTTTGATTTTGCCAAAAAAAACCTCATCAGAATTAAAAGACCACCAGGAATGCTTTTCCAATAGATCAATTCGGAGTGGGACTTTAAAGCATAAACCTTTGCAGAAGCAGCCCAGAAAACAGAAAACATCTAACCAAAGAACAGATTGAAAGGATTCTGTGGTTTAGTTTGGGTTTTATGATGTTCTTGGTCATGTTTTTGGTTTCCCTTTGTTAGTCACACCAGTTTCAGGTTTGTAATCCACAGCTGTCTTCATTTCAGTTCATTGCCCCAGTGTCTGCTTTTCAGATCACCTGATCTTTTTTGTCACCTTACTTCTTCACAAAGCTAGATGAAGATCTGGATAAATGTGCCTGTAATGCATCTAAAAAACATATTCTGCCAAAATTATTAACAAAAACCATCTAGAGAGGTAAAGCACACAAATGTTGTGAGGAGATTCCTGCTGCTTGATGTCCCGTGACTCATCAATCATCATTTTCAATTCTTGTTCAGGAGATGCAGGAGATTATCCGGCTTCTGTCAGGTGAGTGTTGGGTACATCCTGCATATGATTAGCAATCATAGGGTCACACACAGTAGAGGAAAATTTTAGAATGAATTAACCTATGAATCATGTTTTTATACGGAGGACGTGTCTGCAGAAAGCCTACTTATGCTCGAGGAGAACATGCAACCTCCACAGAGAACGATCCCAGCTGGGATTTGAACCAGAGGCTTTTTGCTGTGAGGGCTAACCACTACACCCCGGTGCATCCTCTTCATGATGCTCTGTGGTGGTGAAAACAAACCAGTTCTTTGATTTTTAACTGGTTCATGCATCTGAACTTCACTGATAAAGAAGTGGAAGGAATGAAACCTTTAGAAGAAAACAAACATTTCAAGGTTTGGTTTTTTTTTACAGACGTAAAAACCTTTAACCTGTAACCTTGGCTTTTTAAAAAAATATTCAAGTAATGTCAGCTTGTTTTACTTCAGCGTGCTCCACCAGATGCTGTGAATAGTTGCACAAATTTACATCATAATTCTGGACTCCACATTTTTAATGAAGCCTCTCCGCGCTGCAGATTCTGTTTTTTATAGCATTTCTTTTCAGATTTTCATCTTTTGTTCAAACTTTCCCGTTTTGAGGTCAGTATCTGACCCTCAATGAAACTCCAGTTAATCAGCCGCTGATGGAAGATGTTCCCGTGCTGACGTTGATCTCTGCCTTCTTTACTGTTTTGTTTGAGGCTTTGTTTAGATTATCAGGTGCAATGAGCGTTCAATCAGGGTCCATTGAAGACCAGAACCACAAGACTGTTGTTCATCAACAATCGCACAAAAGGAAACCACAGCAGAGTCAGGAGTCTGATCAAACATTTAGAAACAAATATGAAAAAAAGTGAGGATTTTATCTGATTAAAGCCGTCTCTGGTGAAAAAGATCCGTTTGAGTTCAGATTTTTACGAGCGAGACTCAGTTGGCAGACGGATGGCCTGACTGTCTACCAAACACGTAGAGTGTAAACCATCGCACCTCCACTGCTGTGCCTGACCAGGGATCAGCAGTTTCCTCTGGAGGGGTGTTTGGTTTCTGCCAAACATTCAAGATGAGCATCTGTGGAGTCATTCATCTAGCAGATCACATCTGAAGGTAAAAGAGCAAACAACTTTGAATGATGAGTCATGGACCAACAGGAGGTGAGAAGTTTATATACTTCTGATGTTAATATAATTAATATTACTTACACAAATGTTTCTAAAAAAAATCAGGCTTATTTATGTGTCCTTATCACATGACTCAATCTGCATCTCGATATTTGATTCCTGAATCAAAAAATAAAAATGATGATAAATGATATGATAGTCCAATTCTTTTTCACCTGAATGGATGCAATCTAGATATTTATGATTCATTTGATATTTAAAACTATAAATTATGCATCTCTTTAAACAGAAAAACTTGTTTTTAATTCTTTAGTTTAATCAACAAAAACATGTCTTAAAACCAGTATTTTGTCTTTTGCTTTTCGTCTTTTTTCTCAGTGGTTTAGTAAAGTGTGTCGTCTGAATTTATTCAGGCATTGTTTACAGTGCTGTGATAAAAGGTCATCGTGTTTATGAACACAACACTCATCCCTCACTGCGGTTCACCCTCAGCCAATTCTTGACCGGACTTGGTAGAAGCAAGCTTGTGATTGGACGTTGTTTTGCCTTCATAACATGTGCATAAAACGGCAAAGACGGTAGAAACACAACAGGAACATTTGACAGAAATTATTTACTTCCTGACTGAGTTTATTCTTTTTATACAAACATAATCTTGTTTGTATCTGTAGTTTTCAACTGATGCTGGGTTTGCTGGAAGGACCAGATGGATTTTTGAAACGTATCTGTATCCTTTACATTCCTATAGAAAGAGGATTGCAAACTTAACTGAAGAGAACTGAACACTTCATCTTGTGTTTGTATCAGCATTCTAAATTGTTTCTTTGTGTTTTGGTTCAGGCTGCACCTCTGCATGACTGCAAACCACAGAGAAATGTCAGACACGTTTAATCGCTGCTCTGTGACGCACAGCTGAACAAACGACAGGTCATTCCATAACAGAATGCTCCATAACGCTCATAAATGCTGATGGTGACACTTCAGTCAGAACAGAAATCCAAGAGCTTTACTCACAGAAAAAGTTCCAGGAGAAACAGAGTTGTTGGACAGAAGTACACAGCCAAAGGTCAACTTTATTTATTTATTCTTTACTTTTCATTTGCTCAAATAACAAACTCATAGTGCAAAAAAAAAAGAACCGTAACGCTGTGAAGCCCACTACATCAAATGATTGACAGAAAATACACTTTTTTGGAATTAATGTTTTTTTAAATCCTTTGAAATCCACAAAAATTGTTATCTTTCTAAAAAAAAATAATTTAAATCGTTCTTTTAGGAGATACTGATGGTATCAAGTATGATCCTTTGGGTGAGTTGTTATTTTTTTTTACTGCAAATAACTGTTATTTATATCGCCCAATATCACATAATACAGATGTCCCAGTGGGCTTCCCACCGATATTTATACTAAAAAACATGTCAGTCAGAAAATATAAACAGTGGCTAGTTGCTAAACTAAACAGCCAAATGGCATCCCTGCTTTTAGACCTCCTTCTTGGCGAGGAAAAACTCTAAAAAAAAGGATTTTGGAAAAATATTAAGGAATCTCAGGAATGCCCAGATGAAGGAGGGATCCTCTCCCAGGACGAACAGGTGACGTGCCAGAACTGTCAAAAAGAATGATCTAACTCTACAGCTGCACATTTGAATAAGGTGCGAAACGAGCCAGAGTTGAGGTCCAATGCGAAAGACAGGAGCCCAGACGATCCACCTGTAACTTCCCCTGCTCCTTCATAGCGGAGTGGGGAACAGGTACCACATATTAATTACACAGCACTAAACAGAGGCATGATGAGCCATAAAAATATAGTACTGGGTAAATGATAAGGAATAGAGGAGAGAAACAAAAGAGGACAGAACCCCAGAACACTGTACTTTCCCCAGGTTCTAACTTCTAGTAGCCTGCTAGCAACTAACTAGTATTGAAATTTGATTCAAACATGTTAATTGTGAGTTGCGTGTAATTTGGCACAAATAGTGGATGGGAATAATAACAATAACAGAGAATCTGCAGTTTTAGCGTGTCATTGTAAATATCTTATTAATTTAATCTAAGACCGCATAAACCTACTAAACTGGGGGAATAGGCCACCTTGGCCTGGTTGATCAAATCATCTTCCTTCTGCTTATCTCTGTGGAGAAGTATGTAACATGAATGTAATGACAATTATACTTATTCCCCCAAACTTCATTACAGTGGGTGAAGTAGGGAAGAAAGTTAAATTAAGTTAGCCTGGCAATAATCCTGTCCAAAGAAGAAGGTTTTAATTCTAACTTTGAATGTAGAAACTGTGTCAGTCTCTCTTACATGAGCTGGAATCTTATTCCATAAAACAGGAGCTTGGTGGCTAAAGGCTCTACCTCCAACTGTACTTTTAGAGATTCTAGGAACCACAAGCAGTCCTGCATTTTGTGAGTGAAGTGTTCTGTTTGGTTGGTAAGGCTCTATGAGATCTTTAAAATAGGATGGGGCCAAACCATTCAAGGCCTTATAGGTTAGCAGGAGGATTTTGAACTTGATTCTAGATTCAACTGGGAACCAGTGAAGTGAAGCTAAACAGGAGTAATGTGTTCTCTTCTGCTGGTTCCTGCTAATAATCTAGCTGCTGCATTTTGAACAAGCTGAAGACTTTTTAAAGAACTTTTAGGACACGCTGCTAGCAAAGAGTTACAGTAATCCAGCCTAGACGTAACAAATGCATGGATGAGTTTTTCAGCATCACTTCTAGATAATATGTTTCTGATCCTAGAAATATTGTGTAGATGAAAAAAAAAAATACTGTTTTACAAGCCTGTGATATGTGAGCCCTAAATGATAAATCCTAATCAAATAAAACCCCCAGGTTTCTAACTGTGGGATTGGAGGCTATATTTACACCATCCAAGAAGATCGTCTGATCAGATGGAGCATCTCTGTTTTTCTATAAGATGTCTATCAATAGTGTTCTACATGTAGAGGTTTTCTACACCTCTACCTGTAGACATCTAATCTTTGGAGATTTTTAGATGTCTGTTAGAGATTTTTTTAACACATTTACTAGATATAAAATAGAAAAGCCAAGTGAAACATGTTTCTATCATTGGGCTTTTGGTATGTCGTCATCCTTTTGCTCATTCTACGAGCTCATTTTAATAATAATCCAATCTGTCAATTGATTAAACCTAAAAACTAAAGAACAAGCAAGGATTCCCAACCCACCCTCCATCCTCAAAGATTTAACTCCAAAACTTTAACTAGACTGCAATGGAGGAGTGGGGCTGGTGGATTACACTAAACAAAACAACAGCAACAGAGGAGTTGATGTGTCAGGAAGAGTCCAAGTTAAGGGATCCGGGCCGTGGAGTTCTGATCAATCAGGTTGGGTGAGACCGCATCCAAATGAAGCCAAATGAAGATGACAGAAGTGTTTCATCACTGATCCTGTGAGATACCTGAAGATGTGAGAAAACTCGTACACTGTCTAAACTTTTGTGGAAGAAATGTCCCAAACGTTTAGACCTGTTCTTAAAGAAGAAGAAGAATGGTGCTCCCACACTTGGACTTGAAATGAGCAGATGTCCGGGGCTCGGCTTTGGTCTGACGTTCACAGCCACCTCCTCCAAAAATAACAGCCATGTTTCAGATTAAACTCGTGGGTCTGGGTGACCCAGGGACAAACAATCTGCTTTGTGGCCTCCTTTCAGATGAGTCAGGAGCGGTCAGAGCTGAAATAAAAACCCATCAGTGCAGGGTAGAAGGTGACAGGAAGCACGTTTTGTCATTCTGCTGCCTGCTGATCAGCTTTCATTCATCTGCGGGTCTCAGCTGACCCCGCTGCTGCTCTGCAGTTGAGGCGCTCAATCCACATGCAGACCCAAACAGACAGATGTCCAGATAAGAGGTCAACACAGACTAATGAAAAGAAGACATTGCATTTGCACCCTGAGGTGACCTGGGAGTGTTTCTGCTCATCTCCAGTTTTATCCTCAATCAGAAGCTGCTGCAGCTTTAACCAGCAGCCTGTAAAAATGAGTGTTTTCACATGATAACTGATATTTAGGACTGATGGATCCTTTCCTCATGTAAAGTTTGCAAAACACAACTTTAGACTAAAGGACTAGTCTAGACTAGACTAAAAACGATTTACTGGATTTGATGGATAAAAGATTTCCTGCACTTGGATGAAATAAGACGCCTTTTTTATCTTAATAAATGACCTCTTAGATTCAGCCTGCTGGAAATGAATAAATCTGGTTCCCGTAGATTAGATTAACGTTTTCTTTACTCTGTACCTTTGATGGAAAATTATTCATTTGTTGCCTCTAAAAAGTCTTGACCCTCTTCTGTTTGTCTGACCCGGGGAACCCCCGTGTCTTTAGCCCCCATCACCAGCTCTCCAAAGAGGCGTCTTCACACAGTCTTCACAAGTGTGTGAGACATCTCCAAATTGCAAGAGAAGAAAACCGCATCTCCTCACTTAATTGGAAGATTTTCTCAGAGACGGAAAACAGTCTCTTTGTGAAATCCTGCTGTCTGAGATACATCTGTCAGGGTTGTTCTTCATGTTCCTGTGAAGGTTGCAGAAAGACTCAAAGCATTTCTTTTTTGCAGAGAATCTGCAGACAGATCCTCTGAGAATCCTTTTTTTTCCTTTAGAGTTAAAACTTTGTATGGATTAACCAGGATTTTCCAGCTCCTTTTGCTTCTGTTCAACCTTGAATTTTCCCATCTGGCTTCATTTGTCGAGTTGAGATGCTGAATCTGACTCTTGCAGGCTTGAAGACCCATTCCAATCAAAATTGTGTTTTCAACTGTAGGCCTACTTGTAGCATTTTTATTTGTGATGGAGGACATATATGGAATAATTTAAGATTGAAATTCTTTTTTCA
This sequence comes from Oryzias celebensis, assembly GCA_014656515.1. Lineage (NCBI taxonomy): Eukaryota > Metazoa > Chordata > Actinopteri > Beloniformes > Adrianichthyidae > Oryzias > Oryzias celebensis. The sequence continues at coordinate 22,187,525 of BNCR01000008.1, forward strand.
AATCGTGTTGGTTCAGGAGCAGATGAAAATGTGCTGTTCGAAAAAGCTCAGGTTTGTGATACAGCAGACCAGCGTTTTCCTTCTCCGCGCCACTTCTAATCCTACACTTCCAGACAAAAAGAACTATTAACATCTTCATTTTACTCTTCTGAGCTGGTATCTGGCTCTAAACTATGCGGCTGGATGCCTCCAATATTGTTCACGATTTTTTTTTTGCTATGCTAATGTTAGCTAGTGGTTGTGAGGGGCTGTAAGCTAGCGGGAGTAAGTGTAAACAAAGGAATGCTGGGAGATCGATGTAGGGTTACTTCCATACAGTCTCACCCACAACCCAGAGGCAAATTTCTAATAAACTCCTGCAGCACTACGTCTTAAAAACCAACACAGCCTTTTTTAATTGACTCAGTATGATAAAATCCTGTCAGGATGTGCTTCAGGGACCCAAAATACAAACAAACTCAGGAGTAGAAGAAAACCAGGTTTATTAAAGTCTTTCACTCAGATGTTCTCTCCCAGGCCTTGGAGACCAACAACCGATTGAGGTGAGGAGAGATTACTTGTAGGGAAGAGGAGGAGAGGAGTCATCTGCACGGCAAGGAAGGCTCCAGGTAGAGGTGATAGGGGAAGAAAATGGACTCCAAGAGGGAGTGGCAAAACTCAGGATCCTGGAGCTTAGTCACTAGTTCTTGTAACACAAAATCACCAGGGATGTCCGTTTCCAAAACGGAGAAGGTGTGGGGACTTACAAGGCTTTGGAGGAATTTGAGCAGGAGAGAGGCAGGCAGGTAGGCCAGCTGAGCTGACGAGGCAGGCAGGCAGGCAGGCAGGTAGGCCAGCTGAGCTGACGAGGCAGGCAGGCAGGCAGGCAGGTAGGCCAGCTGAGCTGACGACGCAGGCAGGCAGGTAGGCCAGCTGAGCTGACGAGGCAGGCAGGCAGGTAGGCCAGCTGAGCTGACGAGGCAGGCAGGCAGGTAGGCCAGCTGAGCTGACGAGGCAGGCAGGCAGGCAGGCAGGCAGGTAGGCCAGCTGAGCTGACGAGGCAGGCAGGCAGGCAGGCAGGCAGAATATGAGCACTGCTGGAGGTTTCTCTGGAAGGGTGTAGTGCAACGATTCGGCAGAGAATGAAGGGTAGAGGGAGAGATATATAGTAGCAGGCACAGGTGGAGGGAATCAGCTGATTGACAGCAGGCAGGCTGCTGCTGCTGTGACAAATCCTAATTAAAGGACCACTGGGAACGCTTTTACAACAGATACAAATTTAGTTGGAGTGGGACTTTAAACAATATTCATGCTACATTCACAATGACCTTTAAGCCCCCACTTTCAATGAAAAGTCTGTGTAAGCACACAATTATCAAGCCATTATAACGATCTAGCCTGTAGACTTTAATAAGCAGAAGAAGGGCCGCTGCCCCAAACGTTGCACAGTTGGACCTCCAAACTCAACAAAGTATCTTGCTGCAAATGTTTAAAGATCTTTGCTGACATCCCTCCTTCTGGACAGGTAATGAATTTCAGACCGTAAATCCGACTGGATGCGTTCCCAGCTTCATTATTAGACTGTTCAATCAGCTGGTGTGCGAACATTTCCCTGCTTTTCCTGCAGAGTTTGATTTTAGTGCATAAAAGCGCTTTAATGTCTGCTTTGCAAACAAAGACATGAAAATGTGATGACACGAAGCACCTCAGGTTCAATAAATACATCAGAGTGTGCGGCTCTGAGGAAGGAGGGATGTGCGTAAACATTTTGCTCCGATTAGGATCACCGCACTGAAACAAACATTGTTTTTCTTAATTGTTCTCAGCCCTCTCGGACTTTAATTTGACAGGAAACAGCACAGAAGCCCTGGATAAATAAACAACTAATTACACGCATTCATTTTAGTGATTTTGCTCTCAGCATGATTGGGTTAATTTGAACAGTATAGCCTCTCATTCTGCTGTACGTTGTTGAAATCATGTAAAACGGCCAATAACAGTGAAAAGAAAGCAAATTCATAGGAGGATGGGCTCCTTCAATGTTCATGTTTGGCAATAAAACGATGGAGAAACTGCACAAGGCTAGAGCTGCCCTTCAGCAGCACCTGTTGGATTGTTTCTGCAGGTGTTGCTGTGGAGACTTGAGTCCATTCTCTTTGTGGAGCATCTTTGAGAAGTGCAGAGTGGTCATGTTTTTGTTTTTGTTCAGTTTTTGACCATCACTCATGGTTCCGAGGTCGGATGAAGGCATAGGCAAGAGAGCACAATGCCCTTCCCAAAGGCCCTGACTACCACCCCAAACACGATGGCCCCCCAAAATCCAAAGTTGATGAAAAAGAATTAACGAGAATTTTTTAAAAAAGCACACACACACACACAAAACAACATAAATTATCTCCCCACAGAAATACTAGCAACAAAATAGATAAAAACAAAACAAAAAAAAATGAAGGAATATATGGTTGGTAGACTAACAAATTAACATGAAAAGATCATAAAGATAAATGCAGCCTCAACGGGGCACAAACCAGTGTCTTGCTTGTGCCTGTCCCAAGCCCGGTAAATGCAGTAGGATCTGCAGGAGACCTATCAAACTGATCAGATATATGAATAGATGAACTGATATGAGGAAAGTATGGTTTTCTAAGCAACACCTCACACTCTCAGCACTCCCAGGCTTGCGCCCCCTGATATTGGCTAAATTCAGGCCTGCACAGATCACCGTGTGTTTGTACATTTGAGGACGTTCGTGTTTTCTGACATGTTACTTCCTAACTTCCCATGTTTGTCTGTGTTGGGGGGTTTATTACATTTATGGAGGTTTTTTCTTTAGATTTATTGATTATTTTCCTGAGGCATTCTTTAGTTTGATCATTGTTTGATTATTAGCAGCAAGTTCTCCTTCTTTGTTCTGAATTTGACCAAAACTTTGAGCATTCATTAAAACTTTTTTTGTCTGTTTTGTTGAAAAAACCATCTCTTTCTGTTTCTTGTAATAAATGTTTTCTTCTTTGTTTCCTTTTGCGAGATCAGCCACTCCATCAGTCCGGTGTGTCACACTTGAAATGTTTAAGAGATCAGAATGTGTGTTTTATTAATCAGATTCAGCATTAATGTGGTTTTGTGGTTTGGGGGAGCGTTCAGTTGCAACAAACTGAGGAAACCTTCTGGTAGAGCATGACGCCATCTAGTGGACGGTTCCTTTACCTTTCTTGATCAAAGTTATTCAGATTGTAGATCAGATTGAAAAAAACATCATTTTTATTTTATTTTATGATTATTTAAATACAAAATGAGAAAATCTGTGAGAAATCTGTCACAGTGGTCAAGCACAATGTCACTGGTTGCTAAAAGTATTTGCTTTGAGGAGCGATGTAGCAAAAGATTTTAGTGCAGTTTAGTGTTTTTAAAACCACATGATGAAAAAACATTACTTTATATTAAATCCAGTTTGTTTCATGTTTTTTCTGTAATGCAAGTTATTCAAGTTAACAAACTGACCAATGAGATTCCTCAATATGTCGAACGTTCAAATTATTTGATTCACACATGTTGTGTAGTTGATGTCATTAACAAATGGCGGTGTCCGTATTGAGAAAAAATGGCAACTGAATTAACTTCATTTGGTTGGAGCCGGAAGAAAACCATTTTCTATGGTTCCAGTTCTGTTATTTACAGTAACCTGTAATATTTTTTCCAATTGTGTCAAAGATTACAGTTTTTTAAATTGTTTATGAAACTGGCAAAGTAAAATCTTAACCACACAGAAAATCTTTTAAAAAAGAGACAGGGATAAAATAAGCACAAAAGGGAAATGTTTCATTATTTTAGAAATCACCTGAAAAATTCATGTTTCCTGACACAAAGGAAACAGTTATAAACAGGCTTTTAAATGTAGCCTATAAGATCTTTTTTTATTTTTACCAAATATATTTTTTCATTCTTGTCTTGTCCAGTTTTCTTTCTTTCATTTGAATTCAGATTTTTCAACGATGAAAATGTGTTTACATGAACTTATCTTGTGTTAATTGGTTTTACTTTTAGCATATATAAATGAAACTCTAACTTAAATACTGTATCCGTTTACTTTAACTTCTAATTGCATCTAAATGTGTGGTGTTTTGGTGCAGCACTCAGTTTTAAATCAATAAACATTTTTAGAACCACACGCTTACATCAGAACCCAAAGAACAACTGAAGCCCGTCCTTCTCCTGGTTCCTACAGCAGTAATAGTCTGAGTTTTATTCAGCTCATATTTTAGACCTCCCATCAGAAATGATCTGAGTTAGAAAAAAAACCAATCAGCCGTTTCTCTGCCTCAGGCCTCCCCATCACCACCACCACACACATACAGCTTCAACCTGCTTCTTCCAGACATGAGAGAAAGACGCAGATGAAGAGGAAATAAAGGTTCACATGTGAATCAAATCAAGATGTCCGCAGCTGGACTGGACAGCGTCACACCTAACGTAATAAAGGTTACAGAAAACACATCACACTGCATGAATGCAGCAGAACCCAGCCACCGACCAACACCACAACCTTCAGGATGAATACAACAAACATCCATGTCAGACAGTCAGAATGAACAAAAAAAGTCTTGTAAAATATTCCTCAGCTGGTAAAAGTGTTGAGCATTGTTTATGTAAAGAAAGATAGGTAGTTGCATTCAAATAGATCCATGAACGTCTTTGTTTTCCTTGTCCAAGCAGCTCCAATATTACTCACCATTTCTTCTCACTGGTAAAGTTAGGATGGGGGTGTGAGGGGCTGTAAGCTAGCTGGAGAGCATGTAAACAGGTGAAAGAAAGCGGAGGCGGGCTTTCTCTGCGTTGATGGTCCCGCCCACAACTCAGATGTGAATTTTTAATGAGCTTCTGGCACTCTGCAAAAAACTTTGAAAAGGACAGGATTTCTGACAAAAGCATGAACATAAAGACCACTGAGAACACTTTGAAAATGGATCAAAAGATGAACTAGTGTGGGAGTTTAAAGATTCATTGATGCTTTATTTTTTAATTTTATTATCCTATAAATCCTGCTTTGAAAGTGTCAGATTGATTGATAAAAACTGAATTTCATTACCCAAAGCAGTTAAAAAAAACATCAAAACTATCACAACATTTCAGAAACAGGAATGGAATAACTTAATGAATCCAGAGCTCCAGCAGAAAACCTTACAGATGGTTGGATTTTCTGTTTATGACACCAAGCTGAGGAGCAGCAGGTCCAACTAACAAACTGTTTCTTTGGTTTTTGTTTAGCCAAACAAGAAGGAGTCTGTGATGCCAAAAACAGACATTCCCTTTCACAAAAGCAATGAGAAAGGGTCTTGATTGGAATAACTTTACATAGTGTTCATACTTACGACCTTAAATCAAGTTTACTAAAATCAGACAGAAATATAAACCTGAATGTGAGTTCCTTAAAGAGTTTGTGTTCAAAATGGCGCCGTCTGAATCATACAAAAATGGTGAGTGAATTGACTCCATGTGGTTGGAGCAGAAGTAAGCCATTACACTCACTCCATCCTTTAGGATCATTGGTTTTCCCTCTGAAGAGCTTAGATGTGACTGCTGTCCCTCACACGGTCGTGGTGGACTGTCGTACCACGAGCGCTCGCAGATGCTGAGCCTGCGACTGCGAGCGCCTGCGCACGAGGCTGCGCACAGCCAGTCTGTATCTGGCAGACATCAGGTTGTACAGCAAAGGGTTAATGGCAGCACTGAGGTAGAAGAGGACCGACGACACCAGGTTGAAGTACTGGGACAGGTAGTATAAAAAGTAGCCGTGCACGTCAGAGGGCCAGAGTGGGTCACGGAGGAGAGTGTCCTTAGTGGGTAAAATTGTGTTTTGCTCAGTTGAGGTGTTCTGTGTTGTGTCTTGCATGGAGTGTGTTGTGTTTATTTGGTGAAGGTTTGCACGCCTCTTTGTGTCACTTTGAACTGGTTGAGAGTCTGTTTCTGCGGTGCGTGTGTGTTTGTCAGCGTTTTCCTGTGGCGGTTCAGTTTGTGTGATGACAGGAGGCTGTTGGAGTTGGTCCGAGCCCGTTTGAGGGCCGGTTCCGTCTTTGGTCTGAACACAACTGTCACAGAGCCTGTCCTCCGTCAGAGCGCGAGCGCCCATCTCGCCAGGCTGGGAGAGTGGCTCGTAGAAGTGAGCATCAGACTCAGAGTGACCGAACGGTTTATAGACATCTGTAAGAACGTCTGCATTTGATTCCTGCCTGTCTCCAACGCTGCCAAGAGAAAGGGAGAATATGGTCCGACCGACATGAAAGGGCAGCCAGCACAGGACAAACGCCAAGACAATCACTCCTGGAGGAGGAAGAGGAGCAGAAGAAAGAGGAGGCAGCTCTTAACTCACAGTCTGTGACTCTGTGAGGACCATACAAGGACGCTCTGCATCCAACATCTGCATCTGTTTGTACATCTCCGTTTAGCACTAGTAGAGATTTAAAAGTTACAGTTTGAAAGAGAAAATCACAGGATCACATCTGCTGTGCAGCTAAATGTTTGTCTCATCTGTAAAGAACCGAGAAGCAGAGCTGAGCTCCAAACCACTCATTCTTACATTAAATAAAAGCTATTTTTTGAAGTGATTCATGATTCTACTTTGATGAATCAATGTTTCAAATGTAGCCCTGATTGTTCAATCGATGGTTCTCTACCGAGAGCTTTGAGAACAAACCCTACGATGCTCCTCACAGTAACTGCTGGGTTCTGCAGCAGAACCTGAACATGTTGGATGTTCACTCTAAGCCCATATTCCTCTGAAGAGGTTGGATCTGAGGATGGAAGAGTCTTTTGGTGGAGGCGGCTCATCATAGGAGTTTCAAAGCAGAAACATGCAGATGAGATTCTCCACGACTCTCCAGTCTATCGTTCCTCTTCAGCTCTGCTGCTTGTTCTACAAATACGCACTTTCTATGAGAGTATGACAGCTTAAAAGGAAAACAACCGGATTTTTCAAGCTTTGATGCAAACACAACAGAAAACTATCAAATAAAAGACTCAATGTTTGAGCTTTTATTTGTTTTGTTAAAGGCATGTGTGGGCAGGTGCGTGTTCGGGCTCACCCAGCATCTTCACGGTACTCCTGTGACTCTGCTCCTTGCGGCTGCTTTTTGGGCGAAGCCAGAGGGTTCGTCCAATCAGGCTGTACACCAGCCCCAGGATACTGAGAGGAACCAGGAAGTACAAGTTGGAGAGGATCATCATGGCGGACAGCAGGCCGGATGAGATGGCGTACTGCGTGCAGCGGCACTCCCTCCTGTCAGCCTCCCCTTCATGGCTTCCATCGGAGCTCCTGTCTTTCCCTCCTCCCTCGTCTTCCCTCTTTTTATTTTGCTGATCTCCTTTTAATTCGGTCTTCCCTCCTTCTTCTAACTTTTTCTCGTGTTGTGTTTCATTTTTCACACCACTGTCTTCTTTGTCTTCAAACCACTGGAATTCTTCTCCTCCTTCACTCCATCCTTTACGCTGTTTCTCTTCAAACATGGTCCCTGCATCCAGGAAGTGAGAGCTCCTTCCTTCCCTTTCGCTGATAACTAATTTGGCATGTTCCCCTTCCCTCCCTGACCACCCTGCCTCTTCTCTCCACTGGCTGAATCCAATCTCATCTCCTCCCACGTCCTCTACCCCGACCATCAGCAGAACCGGTGCAGCGCTGACGGCGGCTCCCAGCCACAGGCAGCCGATGATGGCCCTGGTTCTGCGCCGCGTCACCAGGGTCTTGGCCGTGATTGGCCAGCAGACTGCCAGGTACCTCTCAAGGGAGAGGAAGGTAATGTGAAGAATGGTGCAGAAGGTGCAGCACTCCGACAGGAACATGGTCAGCTTACAGGCAAGATCTCCTAAAGGCCAAGGTCGAGGCTTCCATAGCTGGAGGGGAGAGAAGGATTTATGGATCAAAAATGCCTTAAGGGAGTTCTTACCTTGGATTATGTCCAAAATCTGAGATGTTTCCACTAACATGTATAATTTTAGATATTCAAACTTTTATCTTCATTTATGAGACATTCCCTATGTGCAAATTCCCTCATGACTCCCTAACCTCTAAAACTTTATAATACAGGGCTGTTCAGTGTCCTTTACACATGCTCATTACTTTTATTTCTTTTAAACATCAAATATGATGTTACCAATTGCTGAAATGAAGACATAGCAAATATAAAGATTTTACATGGACTATTTTGTATTCTGAAGATGAAAACTTGATGATTGTTAAAATCTGAATTGACATACATTTTTCAACCTAATTCTATGTGATTTATGTTCACCTATTTAGTGAGCATCAGTGCAAACCATTGACTGTATATGATAACTGGACTAAGCGATTGTGACGTCACCCATGGAAAATGACTTACTTCCGACTCCAAACAAACAAAATAAATTTAGTCTGCAATTTTTGCGGTACAGACGCCGCCATGTTGGAGCCAGACGACGTCAGTAAGCAGTGATTGGTAGGAGGTGGTCTGAGCCATAGTTTCTATAGCAACAACTCTTTCAAGTTAGGAGTGAGTATGTTGGAAGTCCACATCCCTACCACTAAAAAGCAGGCTACATGAAATCGGTCAATCAAACATTTTGAAAATGTAGACTTGGGGGCAGCCATTGACTGGATGTGAGGAGTGGATAAAGTAACCCATCTCCCCTCGTGTTCCAAACAGGAAGTACTTGCTGGTTCCAGGAATCCAAAATCCCATTGGCTGTCTCCAACTTTCTTCGCTGCTCACTACATAGTGCGCTATAGTAAAGCACACCTCGAAACCCTCTAAAGATGGCGGCCTGGATCTGCCTGACTTCAGACACTACTGGGCGGCTGATGCCAGAGCTCTAACTTACTAGAAGTGTGAGCATCCAAATGTGGAGAAGAACCCCTCATGCGTGCAGCTGGAATCTAACATTGTGGAAAAGTCTTCACTCTCTACCCTTTTGTTTTCAAGCTCTGCCCCAATATCCAGAATACATCCATATCACTTTCTCCTAAACAATTCCCTTCTTATTCTCCACCAGATAAAAACAGCTGGTCAGGCTCCTGGTGCCTCAGTGCAAACTCCCATTTGGCACAATGATGGATTCACCCCCGTCCAACAAGAAGCAGCATTCACTCCCTGGAAAGAGAAGAGTTTTTCTCCTTTGTTCATTGATTTACCTTCAAGTCACACCCTTTGCTAGGGAATGGTGTCCACGTCTTGTTCTCCCTGCTGCACACCCCCTCTGTGAGCACGTCTTGCTACCTCATGATTCCAATATCTAAATGTGTCTTGTTTCACAGCCGTGGTTCCTTCTGACTCAGTTAGAGAGGCTTGGGCTAGAGACTTGAATTGTGAGGTGCCCGTGGGCCTGTCCAACGTTCAATTGATTCAGTTTAACGTTCTACATAGACTGCATTACTCTAAAGCAAACAGCTGTCTAGATTAATTGTGATAGGTGCACCACATCAGAAGGTATGCTTGGACATTTCTTCTGGTTCTGTCCATTGTTACATAGTTTCTGGAATGAGATCTTTACATGTTTTTCAGATGTATATGATAAAAATATTCAACCTTCTGGTCATCTTTGGATGTTCCTCACAAACGTTCTGACTGCTACAGCATATAGAGCTACAGTTGGGAACGGCGGTGGCCAAAAAGCGTATTCTCCTGAACTGGAAATCAACAACTCCTCCCTCCTTGGAGGACGGGCTGCCAGAGATCACATTTGCTATCCAGCTGGACCGGTTCTGCAGATTGGGCTCACAGAACAAATTCGACATTGTTTAGAAACCCTTTCTGGCCCACTACACGAAAACGTGAACAAAAACACTGGAGAACTGGTCTCCAAGTGGAGACTGTTGTTTTTTGGGTGTTTTATACTCTTCTTTTCCCCTTGTGTTTGTTGCTGTGTTTTTATATCATTACTACATGTAAACTGGAAAATAAAACTTTTTTTAAAATTTAAAAGATGGAATTTTTTTTTATTCCATGCTGTTCATCAAGCATGAATTCATTTTTTTCCATCTGTTGTGTTTATTCCAATCAACGTCTGATTTTAAGAAAGGCTTTGTTTTTTAATTTATTTGCATTTACTAATAAAGCTAATCAGTGCAACACAATTTTTAACCTCAATCAGGTATTTTTTTTCAGTTGTTCACAAAGGCTCAAAAAAGAAAAGGAGAATAATAGAAGAAAAAGCTGAGAGCCCTGCGAGTAAGACTCAGCCCTTAATGCAACAAAACATGATTTGAAGGCAAGGACCCCCCTGAGGGAACGGAGGGGATAACTTGTTTAGAGCTGCAATGCTAGCCTGGCCTGTTGCCCCGGACGACAAGCATGAAACAAACATTTTCCTCTTTGAAACAGCTCACTTCTTATGGCAGAGAGCTGCTGCAGCCAGATCAACACAATAAATGTCCTCCCTACCTTATACAGGTCCAGGGGGAGGAGCAAGAGGATCAGCAGGTCGCTGATGGCCATGCTACTCAGGTACAGGTAGGTGGAGCTTCTCATGTGTGGGCGGAGCCAAACCACCAGAATGGTTAAGATGTTTCCCAGGAGCCCAAACAGCATCAGTGGGACGTAGATTATAGTCACACAGACTGTAAAAGAGAGTTTAAGAGTTCTTGTAGCACAACTCATTCATCAGAAGACCTTCCTCGTCTTTACTGATGTCATGTTGAGGTTCTTTGTTCCTCTAATCTGGTTTAAAGGATTAAATCTGAAAGTGAACCAGAATGATCTGATAGTTTTGGTTTTCTGTTGGAACGCCTTTTATGTGCAACTGACTCCAATTCTCTGACATGCGTCTTCATTTTTGGTTAAAAATGTTGCTGTTTTTTAAAACTGCTAAGGCTCTTAACATTACATTTAGGTCATTTTTTGCCGTTTGAAACTGCTTGAACATTCAGGGCCGTGTTGAAGGACTAAAAAAAGTGTTTTTTTTTTTTTAACTTAAATAAACCCAATTTAAATGTAGCTACAATTTAAAATCTATCAACACATGTATTCATCCTTAACTTGATATTCTCTTAGGGAGAAGAGTTTATTTCTCTGCAGCTCTCCATAAGTGTAAAACATGATCCTATAAATGGGTCATTTCATTTTATTTTATTGAAACCTGATGATTGTGTAGCTACATGTAGATTCATTTTCTTTTAAAGGGAAACATGTTGCTCCAGCCTTAAACTGTGCAAAGTGCTGATGATGGATTCCAGTTTTATTTTTTGCACAAGAAAAAACAGTTCAAGAAAAGGAAACAGTGATATCTTTTTACATAATCAACCTTACAGATTTTTGGAAAAAAAAGCATTCCATGTCTTAATTCCAAAAAAATAAAATTTCATGTCAAATCTAGTGGGTTTTACAGGTTTAAAGTACAGAATGATTTAAATCATGATTGATAAAGATTTATCAAATGGTTAATGATGGTTTAAAGCTTTGCAAGTAAACAAAAATAGAAACATTTGCATTTTGCTGTGTACTGTAACGATGGCTGTAATGTCTTTAATTTGTTGAATTTATGTGATTCTCACACAAATGGTTGTATTTAAACTACAATTCTTAGCGCTCTCTTTCAGGATTTCCTGTATTTTTAGTCTGTATTGATTGATCATGGCAGCTGTGCATGCTGGCTACTGGCAGATGTATTGAGTCAGCCTTGTTTACGACAGTGAAAATCCTCAAATATTTGATCAGATCAGATGTCTTGTGTTTTTAGGGACCTGTTTGTGTGACTCACCTAGTTCGATCCATCCGAACACGGGTTCCTCCAAGAAGCAGTCTTGGTGGGAGCAGTTTGTGGGGAAATCTGACATCAGGCTGCAGTATTCACCTCCGCAGCCGCCACTCTGCTCTCCCATCAAACCCATGGCGATGATGGGGTTCAGCTGAGGGGAGCGGCGCGTCCCCCGGGTTACAGGGGCAGAGGTGACGCACGCTGATGGATTTCCTTTGCAGCTCAATGGCCACCAGGGTGGAGGGTGATGGGAGAGTTGGAGAGCACTTTCTTGTAAATGGAAAAACAAGGAATAAAAGACATTTCAACCAAGTGTTTGTGACGCTTTAAATAAGAAAAATGAAAAATGTAGCTGAGAAATTACATCGTTATAGTAAACAGCAAAATGCAAATGTTTCTGTTTTTGTTTACTTGCAAAGCTTTAAACCACCATTAACCATTTGATAAATCTTTATCAATCATAATTTAAAATCTTTTCAAAGTTTTTTAACTAATTATTTAAAGAAAAGTGGCTCATTTCAAAAACAAACTAAGCAGAAAACAGACGGAATTGTTGTATTTTAATGAGTTTTACTCACCAAGTGAGAGGAACCAGGATAAGTGCTGGATATCTGCTGAGAATCTGCTGTTCCTCTGCAGCGAGCACACACTCCTGCGCTTCACTCATGTGCTCCTCTGAATGCTCACTCTCCTCTCGCACCTCCTTCTCACATCCCGCCATCTGTGCCTCCACTTCCACCTCATGATGCTTCTAAGTGAAGCGCAGAGCTTCCTAAAGTCTACATTTTATTTTAGCAAACTAAATATTGAATTTAAGGTGAAATTTTTATTTTATGATAATATATTTATTATACAAAACAAATATTTAAATTTCTAAAATCAAACATTTAGTTTGCAAACTAAATAGTTTGTAAACTAACATAATCATCTCGGCAAGAGGAACATCGCCACAGTGCCCACCCAGACGGGACACCCCAGCCATGACTCTGCAACGCAAGACCTCAGCTACCCCAGATGGGCGAGAACTACGGCAAAGACCACGACAAGCCGGCAAGCCCTGGCATAAAGAATCCCTACAGGAAACACTGGGGGTAAAATCATAATAAGAAAAAGGTTCATATTAAATGAATATACTGTATGCAGAAAAAGAAAATTAAATACATAGATACAATACAAAACATCATATATGACAAAATAATCTAAAAAATAATAAATTAAATAAAAAGATACAATAGGTAACATTTTCTAAAAGCAGAATTAAAAAATGTCAAAATGTCATTAAAAAAACATCAACGGCTCCGGCAGGCGAGGACCATAAAGGCAGAACGAAGCCTCACCCTAAGTTTTGATTCTCACCTTAGGAACAACTGAAAAGCCGGCTCCAGCGGACCTCAGGGTCCTCGAGGGTTTATACTTTAAAAGCTGATCACTGAAGAAGGCACAAGACCATTAAAACCATTTTAAACCATTTAAAAACCATTAAAAGAACTTTAAAATCAATTCTGAAATGCACAGGGAGCCAATGAAGCGATTTTAAATGGGTGTTTGTGATCTGTGTAGTGTATTTTTTGTTTATTTGTTTTGGAAACATCAACATCTGCAGGACCCCCCCCAACCACCAGTGGCAGTTCTGGTACAAATGACGCCCTGGGGGAGCCACACCAGTTACGCCCCTCAGTGCCCCCCCCTCCAATTACCACCCAAACATACAGTTTAAATAATTAACAATGACTCATTACATAATGTACAACTAGAAGTTTGAATAAGTTTACAGCTTTTAGGACTGCTATAAAAAAAATAAAAAGTAAAGATAACTCTGAAGGTGCTTACACTGACTCCCTCGACGGAGGCGGACAATTTTAATGTAAAGTCAATGGTTTAGACACAAACTGAGCAGCTACTGTAGCTGGCCAGAGTTTTTAAAAAATCCAAACTCTGGGGAGGTGGCTGCGTCTCCTCAACCAATCAGGGACTCAACGTTAAAACCACTTTAATTCACCCCTCAAATTACAGATTACATTCACAAAGAATGTCATGTTAAAACTCAATTCCAATCTTTCAAATAAAATATAACAAGTATTGGCTTAGTCTGAGGATGAGCTGATGCTGAGCGGTAGTTGGTGTCAGAGGATGCTAACTCTCAGGAAAAAGAAAAGGACAAAACTATCTGGAGCCCAATTTAGAAAAAAGAGGAAAGCAGACCAAGAGGGACGTTAAAAGTACAAAGTTATGATACTGAACATTGTTAATGTTATTATTTAATCTTAAAGCAACTTTATTAAACATGCACAATAATCTTAGAAGAGTTAGGCTAAGGCTATTGTTAGCTTGTACTTATAAAACCAAACTGAATTTGTGAATGAAATGCAGCTAATTAAATGCAATGCTATATTCACTCACATCCAACCCATTTAAAATGATTTCTTCACATATGTTTTCATTAAAATATCACAACACAACATGATGACCTGCTGTCATGTTATTTAGAGACTTTTAATGACATATATCCAGTACTTTGTCTCTTATTCTTAGTATTTTTAGAATTACTTTGTGGTGGTTCCTCAGCTTCTTGTCAGAAATGGATCTACAAATTTACAGCTTCAATCCTCTCTAATTTGGTCTAAAATGTTCCATTGATGCACTTTTAAAATATTTGTAGCACATTTTTTGTTTCTACTAAAGAGAAGCAGACTAAGTTTATAGTGTAGGTAGTCTAGGTAGATTTTTGGTTTTTTAACCTCAGTTAAACACATGTGTGATGTTATCCTTAAAAGAAGAGTAAGAGTTGCTATTTCTTAATTTTAAGCCATTTAGTGACGGCCTAATAATCTCTAAGAATGTTCGAGTTGCACTAGTTGTACGTAGTTTTCTTGAATCTTATGATGGAAGTCATTTTAAACTTCAAGCAAACATCTTTGCTGTTGTCCTTATCCTTAAGAGTTACTCTTACTTTTAGTCATTTTTATAACAGTCCTATAAGCTGTAAGAATTAACAAACTTCTAGTTTTATGAAATAAGTATTTGTCAAATATTTGAACTTTATGTTTGGGTCATAATTGGGGGTGGGGGGTCACTGAGGGGCAAACTGGTGTTGCTCGCCCAGGGCGTCGTTTGTGCCAGACCTGCCACTGTGTTCAGGGTTCTGAATTAACACCAGGCAAAGGCGGGTACAATTTGAATTTGGTGGGTAGAAAACCTATAGCCTCTTTGGCAGGTGAAAGACTGTTCATCATCTCTGAGACGGGGGTCAAACTCAAAACCATGATTTATAAGTGTTTGCCTGCCCCCCCCTTTTGGAAACCACACACATTTGTCCCAGAGTTGGTTAAAACATTTAATTCTGTTGTTATTTCACAGGTTTAATCCTCACATTCGCTGGTGCATTCAGAGGCTGCATGGAATTTCCGCTTGTGCTTCCACTTGTGCGCTTTCATTTAAGAGCTCACTATTGCTGCATTGAGGTGCGCTGGTAATTTCTAGCATTTGCTCACACTGATCTGAGCCAACACAAACACACTCACCTGATGCTCATGTCATCGTTACTTTGTTAAATGACTTAGACTAACAACTACAACACGCTGATCTGTAAGAACACACACAGTAAAGCAAAACATTGCACATTTTTCAATATATGCATGTTTTTCTATGTATGACAATTTTTGAAATGAAAAAAAAGTAAATATTTTATTGTTTATCAGTAGTTTTAATCTTTATAGAGGCATATTGCATTCTATCTTAAGAAAGGGTGGTCGAATGCAATAAGCTTTCATAAAAATCTGGTCATGCTGGAGGTTTTCTTCTCATTCTTTCTTTCAAAAGAATTTTTCTTCTTCCCTGTCTCCCTTTGGCTGCGCAGCATGGGGATTACACCAAAAACATTGATTTAATCTTTTTTTTTTTCTTTAGGCAATTATAAACATATATGTATTCATTTTATAAGATCAATCATTAAAAATGGTAAACAAATAATTACATTATAACAATGCCTAATTATTCATCTCTGTGATATTTGCTTTTGTGCAGCAACTTGAGACAACGTTGGTTGTGAATTGACCAAAAGATATAGGTTGAAGCCAATCTCAATTGTGTAAGACATTTAATTCAGAGGCATCTTAGTAATCAGCTTATGCCTATTCTTAATTTATTTTCAAGCAAGAACATTTTTTAAAACTTCCATAACATTTTCTTGTTGTTTTCATAAATAAACCTATAAAGTGTGTTTTCAAAATGAAGGTTGAATTTTAACAAGCAGAGTTGTCTGGTTTGCTCATACTTCTTCTGAGCGCTAGGGGGCAGTGCAGCGCCACAGGAGGAGGTGAAGCGCCTGAGATTAGAGCAGAGGAGGAAGAGCTGCACCCCGAGCGAGGACGAAGAACCGCAGCTGCTTTACGCGGTCCAGATGGCTCTCGGAGCGGCTTTGCGCGTGACCCGCGGCCTATCAGGTAGGACGGACCCCGCGTGCGCCGCGGCCTCGCGCCTCCCCGACCCAAGGAAACTGAGAAGCTGGCGGGACGAAAGTAGAGCAAAGGTTACGGTCACGTAGACCCATGTTGGGTGACGCTGGCGCGCGCATTCTAATTACCTCTCATTGATCATTTTGGGGGCGTGGTCAATCAAGGGCATTATCGACGCTCCTTTAATGAGCTTTCACGTGCAGAGTTATTGATCATCGGTTTAATTACGTTAATTACGACATTTCACTAAAGTGCAAACTAACCAGTTAATTTGATGCAAAATAGTTTAAAAATTAAACCATAACAGAACAGAATGTAAACAAATCTCTGACAGTTTATGAAATAATCCAAAGACATAAAATCCAACCGGTATACATTTTCCTAGAACAGAAACTTTATTCAAAAAAACATATGAAAGACAACTGAAATTCTAAAATAAAAAAACTTACTTGTACCTTCAACTTTACTATTCCCATGACGGTCATAATAAGCATCATATGCTTGTAATATTAAGGAACATTGTTCAATGTCCTTAGTTTGGCTCTGTTCATTCTCATGCTCAGTTATTTCATGTACTTTATGTAATTGTGTTGAGTTACAGTGGGGATGGAAAGTTTGGGCCCCTCAGGTAAAATGTTTTATTATTGTGCATTAAGAACCCAAGGATAGACTGAAAAAGCTCCTAAAGGCATCAGTTTACAGATGAAACCTCCTTTCAACATGTAAAAGTTAGGTTTTATTTTCATCATTTACCCTTTCAAAATAACAGAAAACAAAATAATGGTGTGTGCAAAAGTTTGGGCGCCCTGCAGAGTTAGTACATTGTACTGCCCCCTTGGCTAGAATCACAGCGTGTAAACACTTTTTGTATCAGCCAAGAGTCACTCAATTCTTGTTTGAGGTTTCTTTAACCATTCTTCTTTACAAAAGTCTTCCAGTTATTTGAGATTTTCAGCAGCATATGCTTTTATTTTGTTAATCTTTTCTATTTTCATTTTTGTGAATTATTTTAATCCTCATACGTGCGTGTCCTTACCACCTGTGCATAGTGTGTGTATGTGCACAATTACCTTTTAATTCTTTTATATTTCATTTATATTTTTATCTTAGGTGTCACAGTTTCGTTGATAATTTCATATGTTTCATCTTCACTGCATATTTTTTAAAAACTCTCCTTTGTGATGTTTACACATCAGTGAAAATAGACATTTCTCTGCACTTTGTGCTGTTTGTGTTTATGTCTATGTATGAAATATGTATGAAAATGACATTAGAGATTATCCTGTGACTGGATTATATTCCACGTCTGAGAGTCGCTTGTGTTTGACGTCCTTCGCTTGTGATCTGCTGAGTCATGGTTCGTGTCAGCTCTGCAGAAACACCAACTTACTTTTGTGTTTCTGCTTCCATTAAGGTCTTCTGCCCCAGCTGCCCCCTCGCTGGGGTCATGGCAGAGAATGTGCACCTCCCTTCCTCCTCGCTCAGCAGAGAAACAACTCCACCTCTCCAAAGATCAAGGTGGAGTTCGACCCGAGCTCAGGTGAAGACTTCCTGTTCTTTCAGACGTTTCATTTCTGTTTTTATTTTGATACTCAAAAGGAAAATAATGAAAATACTTTTTTGACATCTTTCATGATGGGCACCTTACAAATATAGTTTAAAAATGACGACAGAGGAGGAGGAGGAAGCAGAATCTGCAGCCAAAGGGGATAAGGTTCATGAAGAAGACATTTCCTAAACTCTGGTAGAGTTAGAGAACCCAAAGGAGATGTGAGGCCAGGAGCAGATCGGCTGAATGGAGGACGGAGAGAAGCCGAAGACGATGTCAGAGAGCCGAGGGTAGATGGAGTTGGAGAAGATCAGAGATCTGGAGTCTGTGGTGAAATGGACCGAAGCTGCTGTAGAACAGGAGGGATGGAGTCGGAGGTTTGAGAATAGATTCAGGAAGCAGAGTTTATGGGGGACCAAAAAGGAGAAATCAGTGCAGGAGGTGACCAACGCACAAACCAGAACAGCTGTGGTGTAGCGGGTGAAAAACAGTCCAAAACACAGACACGTTTCTCAGTTGGAGAACAGGGGTTGGGTTGAACTCCAAAGTGGCTGAACAAAGCTATTCAGCTGCCATTAATACCAGGCCTGGTTTTAGTCCGCCCCACTGAGGGATGCAGGCAAGACTGGGACAAACAAAATGAAATCTTTGAACCTAACCAAAACCAAAGTGAAATTACAAGGTAAATACAGAGCTCTCAGTTACAATAAATAATGTCTTAACTGAAAACGTCAGAGAAATCAAATTTATAGGAATCGTCATTGATAACAAATTAAGTTGGAAACTTCACATCAGACACATATAAACCGAAGTTTCAAAAAGTATTTCAATCATAAATAAATCTAAACATATGTTAGAATAAAACTGTAGATACTTATTATACTACTCCTTAATATGACCATATTTCACCTATTGTATAGAAGTTTGGAGTAATAATTATAAAAGTTCACTACATCCTTTCTTTTCCTTCAAAAACGAGTCATCAGGATTGTACATAAAGCCAGTTGTCTTGATCATACAAACAATTTATTTTATCATTCCAGACTTTGAAAACTGTATGACCTTGTTGATTTTTGCACTGCCCAACTTCTAGACAGACTTAGTGGAAAAACATTAACATTAAATATTAAAAAACAGCTCTTAGAAAATGAAGGCTACAAACTGAGGGGATGTGAGAACTTCAGGATCAAATAGATCAGAACCACAAAAAAAAGTCTTTGTGTTTCTGTGTGTGGATCTAAACTTTGGAACAAGTTCAGTAATGAACTCAACAGAAATGTTCAAACATCCAAAACATTTAATAAAATGTATAAAAAATATGAAGATAAGAGTTAAAGATCAACTGGTGTTTGAATAAATTCAAACGTGGACAAGTGAACTTGAATGTGCTGAAATAATTTAAAAAAAGTTTTGTTTTTTTTTAAATCACAACCAATGAGTATTAAATTGCGTAATGCTCAGTAATGATCACTGAAATGTTTTAATTACAATCTATTGATTTTCTTGACTTGATCAATAATTACTAGATTAAAGTAATCACGTGTTCAAATGATAATCAATGTTTATTATTTATTGGTTACCTAAAGTGTGAATCATTAATGATTACTGACAAAAAAATTAGAATTCTCTTAGATCAGTAATAATCAGTAAACAGTGCACAAGTACTCAGAACTGGATTCTGAAAACTATGCAATTAAGTAAGAAGTAACTGTGTAGGGGTGGGATTATATAAGTTCGCTTCTTCCCACTCTTTTTCAAGGAATTAATCAAGCTCTACTAGACTTCAGTTATTAATCACTATACTCAACATATGTAAATGGTAAATGGCGTTTACTTATATAGCGCTTTTCTACCTTCATTGAAGGCCCAAAGCGCTTTACAGTCACAGACCCGCTAACACATTCACACACTGATGGCGGCTCCGCTGCCGAACACTGGCCGAACACTGGCGCCAACCTTCCATCAGAGGACACTTCGACACATGGGCGGGCAAGGTGGGAATCGAACCTGCAATCCTTCGATCACAGGCTGACTGCCCTTTCCACTGCACCACGGCCGCCCCTATATGTTACAAATATGACTTAAGTGCGTTGTTTTTGTTTGTTTATTTGTTTGTTTATTTTTTTCTTTTCTTGTTTGTTTTTTTCTTTTCAATCAATGCATTTCATTGTTTCAGTAATGAGTGTGATAATTTCTGTGATTATTTTTTGTCTTCTACCGTCCAATTAATGCTTGAAGTAAACAATCAATCAGTAAATCAATGCTCTTCCTGACACTGCCCTTTACAATAACCGGGCTTGGGACAGGCACAAGCAGGACACTTGCTCGTGCCCTGTTGAGGCTGCGTTTGTCTTTTTTTATGTCTATTTGTTCATCTGCCTGTTTATCCGTTGTTATCTTTTATTTTTCTTTTTCTTTCTCTGTGTCAAATGTGTTGAAAACATCTGATTATGTGGATCGTGAGCAGATAAGTCAGTTTTACAGCAAATGTTTCCTTTTCCAGCAAAACCTTCACTTTCTGTCCTGGTTTTGTGATCCAATACCAGTCTGATGTCTTCATGCAACCTGGAGAACTGTTTTCTGTGGAAGAACTGCATCAGTTCTATGTCTCTGAATCCCTTTACGTCCACTCATCCTGTCTTTGGACCTGCTGACCTGCTGCGTCTGCTTGTGCCTGCAGGTGTCGCAGTGATGCGCTTGCAGAGTCCTCCGGTCAACAGTCTCAGCCTGGATTTCCTCACAGAGTTCTGCATCAGCCTGGAGAAGCTGGAGATGGATAAGAGCTGCCGAGGCCTCATCCTTACCTCTGTACGTGGCACCAATCAAAGCAACCATTTGGCTTTGCTGCTCCACAAACTCCACTTGTCACGTTGTGGTTAGGTTAATTGACCGGCTTTCTGGTTTAAAACCTGAAACATGCCCATATCTTCATTACTCCACCACCATGCTAATCAGTGCTTTAGCAACTTAGATGGTGTCACCAGGGCTGCACCATCTAACTGGGGTATAAAAGACTTTTGCAGGAAGTTTGTGTTTTTGTTAGGGCTGTTACTGTTAACGCACACGATTAATTTAAAAAAATGAAAGCAGCATGATTTACTAACGCAGATTACACGTCAGAAGCGACGGTCTTCCACTTCGGGTCGGGGCATTACTCCACTAAAACCATGGTCACTTATAAAAGAAATATATATTCAATTAATTTTTAGTACTTTATTCTCTTAATTTTTTCACAAAAAGCAGATTATTACATATATGGTGTGGCCCGTTGTCACGGTAACACGAGAATGCGTCGCTGGGCCAGCAGACTGCGACTGCAACAGCAGAGGAAAGTGAAATATGTGCAGATCGTCACAATAGGCTCAGTAAAGCATTAAAGAAGCCTGTGCAGGGATATAAAACATTGAGCCATGTGACCGGAACTAATTTTCAAGGTGTGCATCCACAACCAGCAGCCAATCAGAATAGAGTATTCTCCCAAACCATTTAAAGTGCATAAAACACAATATTTGTTTCTGGTGGCTGTTTGTAAACATCTTTGTTTTCTTGAAGTAATACTGCAGACATTAAAGTTTTTACAATTCAATTCAATTTTATTTCTATAGCCCAATATCACAGCTTTAGCCATCTCATTGGACTTGCATTGGTATTTTGCAAGAACAAAAAGTCAAACATGGAAATGTAGATGAGATCTTTAATATAGGATGGAGCCAAACCATTCAAGGCCTTATAGGTTAGCAGGAGGATTTTGAACTGGATTCTAGATTCACATGAGCTGGGAGCTTATTCCATAAAACAGGAGCTTGGTGGCTAAAGGCTCTTCCTCCAACTGTGCTTTTAGAGATTCTAGGAACCACAAGCAGTCCTGCATTTAGTGAGTGAAGTGTTCTGTTTGGTTGGTAAGGCTCTATGAGATCTTTAATATAGGATGGGGCCAAACCATTTAAGGCCTTATAGGTTAGCAGGAGGATTTTGAACTGGATTCTAGATTCAACTGGGAGCCAGTGAAGTGAAGCTAACACAGGAGTAATGTGTTCTCTTCTGCTGGTTCCTGCTAACAATCTAGCTGCTGCATTTTGAACAAGCTGGAGACTTTTTAGAGAACTTTTATATATTTATATAAATATATATATATATATATATCCTGTTCCAATATTTCACAGTTTTCCAAGCCTGTGATGTGTGAGCCTTAAATGATAAATCCTGGTCAAATAAAACCCCCAGGTTTCTCAGTTCTGCTTATCTGACTGTTAATGTGTGATTTTGTGCACACAAGTTACATTTCTGCAACATCTGAGTTAATACTTTACAAAGTAAGACATTTCAGACAATGTAAATGAAGGAAAAATGTTTTAATTTTTTTTTTGTTGAAAAGCCGTAAACTGTGATAGAAAATGTACCTTTTAAAACATTGTGATTAATCTGATTATTTGACAGCACAATATTTTTTATTAAATGTTCAACATGCAGCTAGTTTTGTTTTTTTCACAAAATTTCACGACTTTGTTCTTGTAAAAATTTTGACTTATTTCTTATACTTTTGAGACTTTATCCTTGTAAATGTTGTACAATTTTCACAAACTGTACATGCTCGTGGGTGCTTTCTGTTCCTCCGTTTGTAATCCAGAGCCAGCCGAAGGTCTTCTCAGCTGGGTTGGACATCCTTGAGATGTACGGGAAAAGTCCAGAGCGCTGCGGGGAGTTCTGGAAAGCTGTGCAGGAGATGTGGCTGAAGCTGTACAGCTCCAACATGATCACCATAGCAGCGATTAATGTACGTATGGAACAGCTTCTTCCTCAGTCCCTCTGCTGAAAAGGGGCCTGTTTGAACCCAACTCTCCCCTTCAACAGGGCTCCAGTCCTGCAGGGGGTTGTTTGATGGCTCTGACTTGTGACTACAGGATCATGGCAGATCAGCCTCGCTACACCATCGGTCTGAATGAGACTCTGCTCGGCATCGTTGCACCATTTTGGTACAAATATATATCTATATATGTATATACATTACAGAATGGTTGAGTCATGGATGAAGATCTAAAATAATCTTGGTGGGTTCTGCAGGTTCAAAGAAACCATGGCCAACACTGTGGGCCACAGGACCACGGAGATGGCACTGCAGCTCGGGCTGCTCTACAGCCCGTCAGAGGCCCTGAAGGTGGGGCTGGTGGACCAGCTGGTCCCTGAGGACCAGATCCTCAGCACCGCCACACAGACCATGACCAGGTGGCTGGCTATCCCAGGTACTGGTTTACACTGCAATGCTTCTGCATTGTCCACATGCTTCATCTAAATCTTTAACCTCTCATTACTGGTACTTCCATCAAGCGATACTTTTAAACATTCATGTTTGAGAGTTTCCTGCAGGGTAAAGGATGTAAGTTCTAGTTTGAATCATTTTTTAGTTTCACTCATTACACAGTTCAATATTCAGAGCATCAACATGTTAGCAGTTCTCACCAACTATCTACTTCCAAAATCTTTGCTTTCAAGATCAGAGTCAAACATCTGAAGCTCCAAGAAGAGCTGGTTTAGGAAGAGGAGGAGGTGAAGTCTTTTCCTTTTTTTTTAAGTCATCGACAGCCTGATCCACCAGCTCACCGTAAAACATTCCTGTACCATCAGTTCTACCAGCAGCATCTCAATGCCTCACCTCACTGACCAGGAAGAAAAAAACCTTCTAAAGAAATGCTTCGTCTGATTGTTCTTTCACTCACTCAGATCATGCCCGGCAGATCACCAAGTCCATGATGAGGAAGCCCACCATCGACAGACTGACGTCCAACAGAGAAGCTGACATCCAGAACTTTGTCAACTTCATCACCAAAGACTCCATCCAGAAGTCTCTGCGTGCTTATCTGGAGATTCTCAAAAAGAAGAAGGCTTAGAGTGAACTTTGAACTCAGCGTTTCTTCTCGTCCGGAGGTCTTTGAATGCAGGACATAACATTTACATTCATCAAGCAGCGTTAAACCAGCAGTAATGTCCGATGAGGTGAAGGTGTTTAGTCAGAATCTTCTTTACCGCAGTTTAGTCCAAATGTTTTCAAGAAAGTCAACAGCTAAGTGCCTGATTTTATTGGACTTTGAATAACTGACCTGTTTTCTGTCTTCTTCCTCAATAAAGGCTCAGATTCAAACAGTGAATGATGTACAGTGTTCAAAATTATTATGCAAATTGTATTAAGTGTCAAAAAGATCTAATTCTTTGTTTTTCAGTTAAACTCATGGATGATATTGGGTCTCAGGGCTCTTTGGATCACTGAAATCAATCTCAGATACCTGTGGTCATTAAGGGAAAAACCACTAAAGAAGGAAAAGGGATCTCTGTATCAGTACTGTAGGATGAAATAGTTAAATGCCTTGGACAAGGTTTGAAAACCTTGGATATTTCATGAAAACTTAAGCATGATCATCTTACTATTAAGAGATTGGTGGCTGATTCATACATATGGGTCCATGCAGATAAAGGCAGAATGAGGAAGGTTTCTGACAGATAAATACATGGGACTAAGAGAGCAGCTGATAAAATACCATTACAAAGCAGCAGACATGTAAACTATGTTACCAAAGTATTGGCTCACCTGCATTGACTTACATATTAACTGAAGTGCCATGTCATTCCTAACCCATGTGGGACTGAATGGCATGGGAAGAGGATAACCCAATCCTAACCCATGCAAAGATGTGGGATATGAAGTGGGTCCATCTTTAGCAGCCTCAACTCTTCTGGAAGGCTGTCCATGAGTTGAGGAGTTTTTATAGGAAATTTTTGACCATTCTTCTAAAAGCGCATTAGTGAGGTCACACACTGATGTTGGTGGACAAGGCCTGGCTCACAGTCTGAGCTCTAATTCACCCCAAAGGTTTCTATCAGATTCAGGTCCGGCCAGTCCAGTTCATCCATGTCTTTATGGAGCTTGCTTTGTGCTCTGGTGCACAGTCACGTTGGAAGAGGAAGGAGCCGCTCAAAACTGTTCCCACAGGGTTGGGTGCATGGAATTGTCCAAAATGTTTTTGGTATCCTGAAGCATTCAGAGTTAATTCACTGGAACTAAGGGGCCAAGCCCAAATCCCGAAAGACAACCCCACACCATCATTTCTCCTCCACCAAATTTCACACTCGGCACAGTGCAGTCTGAAATGAACTGTTCTCCTGCAACCCCCAAATCCAGACTCATCCATCAGATTACCAGATGGAAAGGCGTCATTCATCACTCCAAAGAAGGCGTCTCCACTGCTCTACAGTCCAGTGGCAGCATGCTTTACACCACTGCATCCGACGCTTTGCACTTGGTGATGTGTGGCTTGGATGCAGATGCTCTTCCATGGAAACCCATTCCATGAAGCTCTCTATGAACTGTACTAATGCTAATCTGAAGGTCACATGATGTTTGGAGCTCTGTAGCAACTGACTATGCAGAAAGTCGGTGACCTCGTTGCACTGTGTGCTTCAACACTCACTGACTCCTGTTGAAGCTATATTCTTTATAATTCATGTATTTATTTTTAAGACTATCTGCCAGTCTGCCTTTCTGTCTGTCTCCTTTTTTTCAATTTTAGTTTTTTTGTGTGTGTGTTTATACTTGATTACTTTTATTTATTTACTTTTAGGGTTATCTTTGGTTTAGTTTCTATATTATTTTTTAAATGTATTTTTATGTATTTGTGTCTGTTTTATTTACTTATGTTTAAGTCTGTTTATCAGTTTAGCTATTTATTATTTTGAGCTTTTTTGTTTTTTATTCATTTTTATGTGTATTATTTAGCTCTGAACACACAGCATGGCTTATTTTAGTCCAGCCGTCTTGTTATGGTCTTCTGATGAGCTAAAATAATTTAATGTTGTTTCCTTTCATGCATCCTGCTAATGAGGAGATTCTCGGCCGGTGTTCCATAAATCCTTCCTACCCGTGATTTTTTACTACCTACACCCACTGCACATGCACAGACAAAAAATTAAGTCATTATTCTCAGTTTTGGCGGA